>CM031243.1:657931208-658148019 GCA_018340775.1 Taxus wallichiana var. yunnanensis | reverse complement strand
AGAATTCATAATGTTTATTTATGTGAGTTTGTTGAAAAGATATGTTTTTGATGATAAACATGTTGTGGATTGGAAGAACATAACTATATAACCTACTTGTGAGTTTCAAATTGAACTAAAATGATTTTGGAAACTAGAACTAGGAAACTTAGGAATAGATAAATTAAAGAAATTAAAGTTAAATGGTCTTCTTGTGATGTGCATAGCACTACTTGGGAAAGAGAAGATTATCTTAAAGAACAATATCCTAATCGGTTTTACTAATCACTTTTTTTTTTTGTGGTCTTTTTCGTAGTAGCTCTGGATCTACCGGGGACATGGCGATTCAAGGGGGAAGGATTTTGATGTGCCAAAATCTGCGATATATATATATATATATATATATATATATATATATATATATATATATATATATAAGGATTTTGATGTGCCAAAATCTGCGATATATATATATATATATATATATATATATATATACTTTGGAATATTGATGTAAAAAAATGTAGAGAGGAACTTGTCAGGACATTATTATTTACATTAAACTAATTGTAAATTTGTAATTGAGAAGTTACCGTTGTAACCTTTGGTAATGAAACTAAATTGGAAAAAGAAATATTTAAATGGCTTGTAAGACTAGTTGAGGATCCGGGGAAAAGGAAAAGAAAAGATCTTTGGAAATTTCAAAGAATTTGTGGAAATTTTCTAGGAAAGCTAGGTTTGTAAGCAGGGTTGTGGGCAGGAGGGAGGGGCTCTAGAGGAGTCCTAATCGGGGGTACAAAGTACAACCCCGGATGGTTCCTGGCCAAGGCATCGGTTTGTGCTTTTAAGAATATTTTATTCCCCTCATTAATGTGGCCATGGTTCTGGTGCTTACATCCAAGTGGACCGGAATTGAGCATAGCAAAGTCCATTGCCAAATTGAGATAAGTTCCTTCTTTGTAAATTTTGGAAAGAAATTAAATAAAAGAGTAAATTATTATGGTTCTTTTATTTATTTTGCTGGAATATATATTTAATTTAATTATGATATGAAACTATATTAATTGATTTCCAAAATAAATAAATAAATAAATTTACACAAGTGATTTGTGGTTGGTTGATTTAAAATAAATAAAATTTTATATTAAAATCAAACATTTACTTGAGTGGAAAATTATTAACTCTTGTTTTATTTAATTTTACTAAGTTGAAAATTATTACCTCTTGTTTTGTTTATTTTTACTTGTATAGTAAAATTAAATAAAATTCATGCATTTTAATAAAAGAGTAAATTATTATGGTTCTTTTATTTATTTTGTTGGAATATATATTTAATTTAATTATGATATGAAACTATATTAATTGATTCCCAAAATAAGTAAATAAATAAATAAATTTACACAAGGTGATTTGTGGTTGGTTGATTTAAAATAAATAAATTTTTATATTAAAATCAAACATTTACTTGAGTGGAAAATTATTAACTATTGTTTTTATTTAATTTTACTAAGTTGAAATTTATTAACTCTTGTTTTGTTTATTTTTACTTGATAGTAAAATTAAATAAAATTCATGCATTTTAATAGTTTCCTATTAAAATACTTTTATAAAATAGTTTATGAGAATTTATTTAATATTTAATATTTAATACTTTAGTTTATTATAGACTTATATTCATATTTATATGTAATTAGTTTGTTTTAGTCTTTGAAACACCTAGGAAAACATCAAGTGAATTTAATTTTTAAGTGTGTATTTTCATTTTTATTATTCCAATAATTATAATAATAATAATTTTCCATGTCTGAAAATACCCCTTTAAATAAACTTGATTAGATTTATGTTGGAATAAAGTATTCTTATGTCTAACCTATGCCCCCTTCTAATTTTTTTTTATCGCAATCCTATAGTTAATACTTATGTGTTATACCATATTAATTCCTAACTTAAATTTATAACCTAAGTAGTTAATTAAATTAGAATAAACTACCACATATTCTCTAAACGTTTTAAAAGACATGTTTTATTAAATATTATAGTTATAAAACTATACCTAAAACCCTATCACATTTCCCTTCTCATATTATAATATTTAATTAAAAATTCTAACCTATACCATGTCATGTTCTAAACCTAAACTTATGTTGTATATATTATACTATATACTATAACTAGTTTGACCTATACATGTAATTAAATAAATTAAAAACTATAATTTGTATATGTGTGTGTGTGTGTTTGGGTTGGTGGCCTAAGTAATAAACCTTACAAAGTTTAAACCTAAATTTTAACTACCTAATCTTAATCGCTATACAAATTTAAACATTATCCTTACTCATATTTAAGACCTATATATGGTTAAAGAAATTAAAACTTCAACTTTTAAACTAAAGTATTTACATTGGAGTTATTTAAACATATAATTTTTTATTTATTATTATTTTAAAAAAATAAGTAGTCTTCATCTTTTTAGTTTAAGCATTACATAAATATAAAAATATTATTTTAATTTTTTTATATTTATAAAGATAATGGATATAATTTGAGGGATATGTGTAGTAGATATAAATATAATTAAATAGGTAGTTAATGCAAATGTTTATAATACAATAGTAGGATTTGTTATATGGTAATATGTCATCTTTTTTTTATGTGAAAAATCTTTTTACCTTGTATAATTTGGTGTAGCAAGTATTGTTTTGTGTATGATTGTTTGTCGTTATGATAAATGGTGTCGGCGGCCCTTTTCCTGGTGCGGGGAAAGGGGTGTTCATAGTCTCATTTCATTTACTACACAAAATGCTCCTACATGTTCATATCCACTACATGTTCATATCCACTTCATACATCTCATTGGGTTCCTAAATCTGATTCATCTCGTGTCTAATGAGCATCATGCCATCACTTTTAATTTTTCTTCTTCAATTACTTAATAAATACATATGCAATCCACTCATATTAAGAAAATGCCTCTCAAAATCTATCTCACTCCTCCCTCAAGTCATTTACGGTATTACCAAGTAAAACTACACAACCATCTCTCAAAATCAGTCCGCCTCTTCTCGTATCAAGTATTCCGGAGGGTCATCAATTCCACATAAGCTCCTAACAATCATTTTTTCAAAGAAACTACTCCTTATAGTTATGGAAAAGACACATTTCAAACTCTGCCACCATGGCATGGTCCTACTTGTTGCTTCGCTACCATTGTGTTTGTTATCTCTATTGTCATGACACAAATAACACTTTCCCATAATGGCATGGTATATCTCGTGGAACCACATACATCTCCATCATTAGCACACTTGGGGGGGCATTATGCTTACACCCCCCTCTCTTAGCATTATCAGGTGTCTCACATTTCTACTATTACACTTTGTGCTTCACATCTAGTTTTCCTCGTGCATCATACACACATTGATACATACAACTTGTATCATCACTACCTTATGACACACTCTCATGCTGCAGCTTACACTTGATTGTTAAGGGCATACCGCATTCATGAACCTCGAGATCACATGACACAGCTTCACACTCGCGCATTTACGACACATATCTCTCGGCATCACATTCTCGCGCATTACACTACCCAATTATGTACTCTAGTTCCACGGTTCATATTCAATCATTGCTGAGGTTCTAAATATGAAATGAACCTCGGGAATTCACTCTCTACACTTTATACTTCATTGATCTATCTTTCTAGCGCACATATTCAAACTATTTCTCAATGACACACTCTAGTTCCACATTTTATACCTTACTGCGCCGAGGGTAGAAATCTATAATGAGCCTCACACCCTCTCACTCTCCATGTTCTACACTTTATCGATCATATCTTTCTAGCACACAATTCAAACCATTTCATGATGACTCACTCTTGTTCTATGGTTCATTCTCGATCATTGAGGGGAATTTATAAATGAACCTCATCTTATGCATATTCATCCACATTCGCTCAGGGGGGAACGTTGCTCATATCACATTCACTTTATATTCCATTCCATTCACACTCACAACATACTGCATAACTTGGTTGCACTTACTCTTGTTTGCTTACACTTGTATGTTACACTTTTCTTACCATGTTAGATAGAAATTTCATATGTCATTATCTTTTGTATACACACATGCGTGTTCACTTTCCTTCTAGTTTTGAATGTAGAATTTCTATAGATCCTTACACGCAAAGCACGAATATTTAGCACTTTACCTCTTACCAGTCCCACAATGGCTCCTATGGGCATCTACTTTTGTACACATCACAAATGTTATTGTTTTGATTTATACTACTGCATATTTTTACTAGCATAATAATTTATCGATATATACACTCTTTGACATACTTTTTATCCGTATAACATGCTAATGGGTGCTCCATGTGTAGAATTTTCTTTGTAGGACTATTTACTACCATGGTTATCTGTTACTTTGCTTGTGATTGTTCATCGTGGTTTTTCATTGTTTTGTGGGCTTTTCCCTTTGTCTTGTGTGCACATTGTATGTTTTTGGTTGCTTTCATCCCTGATTGTCTTACGACATTGTGATGATGTCCCATGTTTGAAACCTAACTTTTTTTTTTGCATTGTCTTCTTGATTTCTAGATTACACTTTGTCCTCTATATGCATATTTTTCTTATTTACACTAACACATGTTTTCTATCCACTTTGTTTATGTGTGCCTTGGTTTTTACCAAGCACATTCCCTCCCCCTTACAATGCATCAATTTCATATCAGCGTCTAGTCCTCTCCTTTTAGTTACATCCTCCTAGTGGCATCACATACACCTAAACAAGGGGGATACATTGGGTGAATCAATCACCCCATTCAGTAGTACACATTCATAGTTCAAACCTGTATAATACATGAACAACATAGTCTTCAATCACGAAATGACCCAAATTATGACTTGGGTCTTCAACATAACACAAATTCCAGAGGCCTGCATACACGATATGAATACCTAGGTGTCCCCGACTCTTCCCGAGTGCCTGTGACCAGGGAGTAGTAATACAAAATTTTCAATTTTCGGTAGTTTACGCAACATTTTTACAATCTGCACAAATCCTCCAAAGAATCAAGATGCATTCTATCTCCTTTTTTCATTTTTTGTTAGATCAAACTGGATCGAACAATATCAAACTAGAAAAAGGACCACATGATCTATAGTGGTGTTGTCATCGTCAAGAAGTAGTCGGGGTTTGAGAATAACACTAGACCTTTCTCCCATACAATTCTTCTATCATGGTGTGAGATCATCCAAAACCTCGCACTTGGCATGAGATTGCCCAAAAATCATTCTTTGCATGAGTTCACCAAAAAAACATCATTCTTCTACAATGTTTAAGGACATTTTCTATCCTTCTTCCTCATCACGATCAAAGTGCAAGTGTTCCTTTTCATATTTTTACATGCTTTTTACATATTTGGATTCAATTTTTCATATACTCATATTTGACTAGTTTTTTCATCTTCTCTTTTTAGGTATGTCCTTATTGGAAGAAGTAGTCACATCATCGAACACATCAAGCGAAAATTAAAAATAGGTACAATGCAACTTAATTCATGTGCTTTCATCCCTAGGGTCACTTCCTCTTCTCTAGCTTCCACGCTTCATTTTTATCACTCCACGCTTTTTCTTATCTCTTCGAAGCACACTTTCGCCATCGATCTACATGGTTATCAAGTATGCATCTCTTATCTACTTTATGTTATCGATTATTCACTCAACAACATAAAGTGAGGGCAAATGTAGACACTAAATCATGCACTTTGGATACATGTTAAGGTCCTAATCACATACCACTATCCATATAATTCCTAAGCAAGAAAACTAGTAATTGACATCTATTTTTGGCCTATTTACTTTCTCTCTTGCTTTCTCTGTGGTCTTGCACACCTCACTACCCATTTTGAATTTCACTACTTTATCTTTCTTGGCTCTGACACCAGCACCTATGTGTCCTCGTCCCCTCTAGGTTCCCCCAACCTATTTGTATCTCAATCTCCCCTTTTATGCCTCTTTTATCTTTTGGGCATCTTGTTTTCTTGGTAGTTTTCCTTTTAGAAGATAATTACGAAATTAAAACAAGGGAATCATATAAATAGAAAGTTATGTGACCACAATACAAGGGCCAAACATTAAACATCTACTAATATCACCTAAGGTTGCATCTAAAAGCATTTCAAAAGCATAAAAGCATCCATCTAGCTTCATTTAAGGGACAAGGGACTACATACTCTTCATAGGAGGGGAAGTTCATTTCGACATTCACACATCTACTTACACTACTACATCTAGTTATTTCTCACTATCAAGTGCATATTTCACAAGAGCCACCGAGGGCATGATTCTTCAAACACACATGCAAAACTACATGGAGTTTGAAATGTAGTCATGATGCTCGGTTGTAAGCTCGCAATGTGTGGGGTAACTTATGGGGTCATTTTGATTCCCGTTTCTTATTTTTTTATTTTTAGTTTTGATGTGTGTTGGGGTTTCATAGAGGCCTTTTGTTTTATAGGTTACAAACTCGGTGATATTTGCGCAAACTCGGTGATCAACAACAAACATTAGCGAGAATTTTGTGAGACTCAAAAATTAGTTTTTGAGGTTCTGAGCGCTTATGGATGCCCATAACCAATCACCAATGCCTAGCGCCCCTAACCCGATATGGGCATCACAGGTCATGGAATTTCTAACATTAGTAAATTTATATGTATGGTTACGATAGATTCCTCCTCTTGTTCAACAGTTTTCCATCTTGGCATACTTTGGGATTTATTGTGAAATCAGCTAAGTACTTTATCCCTTATCTTACACATAGGGTTTCATTTTCATCTATCTTATTAATTAGGTCGATCTGTACTATATTGTTTATTATTGCATTCGACTCTACAATTAGGATTTCACGAATTTCAATATTTGATAAATCAATTTCTATGGTTTTTGATAATAAATCAAACCTTTCAAGAATCCTGTATAGGAAAACATGTGAATTCAAGATATAAAACCCTAGCTCGATTTTGAGAATTTTTTCCCAGTGAAGAACGTTGGAAAATACCATTTATTACCCAAGAAGATTATAGAAATTTGGTAACAAGTGAGTCATTAAGGACATGAAGTATTTCATAAATAAGTATAAGGAGTTTAATTATGAAGAGGAAGGTTGATTAAGGGATGAAATGGAAAAAACATGATCAAATGCATGAACATGCTTTAAGTCTTTAGGAGGAAATTTGAAAAGAAAATACTTGCATAGATAAAAGGAAAGGTATTTTTTAATTAATACAATGAATCAAGTAAAATCACATATTAAAAAACATCAAAATATGAGTGTGAGAGTTATCTATTCCCTCTAGTGAATAAGGAGACAATGTTACTAGTGAATAATCTAAGAAACGGAGTATTATAGATTAAAGAAGTTAATATATAGTCTTGAGTTGAAACTATGACAGTGATGAGGACAAACCAATAATATTCCTAAGAAATCTATGGGAAGGATGATCTAGAATTATGGGTATAACTAGGTAAGAGATATACAAGGTGTCAAGGAAGTATCTTACCCTCGAAGGAGAAAAGTAATTAAGTCTAAAATTTGGAAAACTTAGAATTAACCATGAAGTTGTATATAGACCGTAGTAGACCTATTTAAAGAGTTTTAGGAGCCATTTCCTTTTATATGAAAGTGAATATGGTAATTAATGACTATCTAGTCATGTTGAAGTAGGTTATCTTGAGGAATTAAGGCTTGAATACAAAAAGGATAACTTTGAAGGAGTCTTAATGAAGTATGTTGAAAGGATTGCCCTGTCACGCACCTAAAGAATAGTCTATGAGGAATAAGCATCGATTGAAATGGTGAAGTCCAATTGAATTTGATAAGTAACCTAGAGGAAGATGGTAATGTTAGTGGTGAGATATCATGGAGTAAAGGCTAGAAGCTTAAATGAGGAGTGAATAAACTTTAGAACAAGCCCAAGAAGAGTATGAAACAAGGGTAAAATAACAAGAAGCTAAAGCAGAGCCAAAATGGTGGAAATGACAAATATAGGGATAAGTGAGATGTGCAAAAGTTGGAAAATCATTGAAAAAGTGTATTGATGGATTTTAGGTGTATGATAAGTGAGTAAGGTGAGAAGAAATCAAAACCTAGGGTTTAGAGTAAGAAACCCTAGCACAAACTAGTAAAACAAGCCTAAAGGTGAAAATTGGTGTTGGGTGAAGTAGGAAAGGAGTTGGGAAAATGAAATTGGTGAAAAGAAAGAGAAAGAAAAATGGTATCTAAAAATATACCTCTTTTTGATTGATTTCTTGTATATTTTTTCCAGTTTGGAGGCTTGTGTCGGCGAAGAGGTAATTGCCAAAAGGACTAGAAAAGATTAAACGTGTATAAAAGAAGATTACAAGTGGAATTGAAGTATGAAAAATTTTAATCACTTTAATGGCCCAAATAAGTAGCCCAAAACTTATGATTCTGGTTTGAAAGTGTGTGGTGTGATAAATTTTTCAAAATTTGTTTGTTTTCAAGGCTACTAGCCAAGTAAGAGGTCAAAAGGGAAAAGTGTGATAAATGGGTTTGTGAAACTAGTTTTGTGGTTGGATCAAGTTTATTTGGGGTTATTAAACATGTTTGAATTGATTTTAAGTCTTGATACAATGTTTAATTACAATTTTGCATATTAATAAATTTTAGGCTATTATAGCAAGAGGATGGATCTTTGCAAAAAGTGATTGTTCAAGTTGATTTTTATGACTTCTAAGAAAAAAATTAGGTGATTTGAAGTATCTATGTAGGGCTCTCGCATCACTTTACCAATACAGTTTATAATGGGAAGACGTGTCCCATGGTACATGTTCACAATTGCAAAAGGAATTGGATGACAGGGCAAGATGCCCTCCCACCATCCTTGTGGGTACATAAGTTCTACTATGCACGCTTGTGTGCATGCCTAGAATATACATGTTCAACTCGAAACAACAAATTGGTATGAACTAAATTCTAGTATCACCCATACTTTTGATTACTTTTATACTAAACCATCGTTTAATGAGTCTCTACAGATTATTAGGCACATTACATTGGGGGATATCGTGAAGGTTGAAGAACTTATGATTCAATTATTTGGTGAGGTTGATACTTGAAGTGCATGACAACATGGTGGAATCGGAGGAGACCCCGTTGGGATGCATTTGGAAAGAAAAGGAGAAATGAAATCTTGTCTATTGATGGATGATGATGAAGTTGAGGATATTGATATCAAGCACACAAAAGGTGTGCGTGAAGTATTGGACTCGCAGATGAGCAAGTGCAAGCCTACCATGTAAATTAAAGATTAAGAAAGTAAACACTAGAACTAAAGACATGCTAAAGGAGGCAATAATTGGTGACTATTGGTTTAAGCTAGAGGTAGAGAAAATCATTGAACTATTGTGTAACTTTCAGGATCTATTTCTAGGGGATACCATGAATTAAAGGGATTTCATCCATTGTTAGAAGAAATGAAGATCAAACTAAAAGATGGTGTGTTACTAGTTTGAAAGAGGACTTACCAAATGAATCCTAATTTTTGCGTCAAGGTGAAAGATAAGATGGATAAAATTCTCAAGTCAAGCATTATTGAGCCCATTGAAGAGTCATAATGGATAATCCCAATGGTTGACAACATTGAAAAATATGGCAGATAAGGATTTTTTTACTATATAGTTATGAATTCTTTATGTGTCATTGATCCTTTTCCCAATACATTCACTAAGGAGATTCTAGAAGGTTTTACATGGCATGAGATCTATTCATTTACGATGGATTTTCGTGGATATCACTAGGTAAGGATTGCACACGAAGAACAAGAAAATACATCTTTTAATCGAATGGGGATGTTTTGTTTGCGCAGATTATGCCCTTTATCCTAAAGAATGCACCATCGATGTTTTCACGCATTATTGTTCAAGCATTTCAAGAGTTTATTCATACATTTCTTCGTATAATTAGATTATTGGACTGTTTATGGACTTGTTAATGACCATTGTGACTACTTGAGGTTGATGTTTGAAATATGCAAGCATCTTAGCATCCCCTTGAATATTAAGAAGTGTGTCTTTGGAATGACAATTGGTACTTTTCTTGGACACATTATATGTAAGGAAGGATTTCTGAAGACCTAGCCAAAATTGTGGTCATCTTGAGGCTAGAGGAGCCAACTAATCAGAGCTAAGTGTGTGGATTCCTTGGACATACTGGTTATTAAGGAAAATTTATTAAGGTGTGTGCAAAAATTTCTATGTCACTTGAAGAATTGTTAAAGGAAAAGCAGTATAATTTTAGTGGCGAATATTCATAATATGGCGAATATTCCATTTTTAAAAATTTGAAAAGGTGAATTTTCTAGCGTGGGTCGGTGACCTGTTCACCTAAAAATTATAGTTTAATTTTTTTTAGGGGTCAGCTTCGCCTACCCTTGAAACTATCCCCTATATAATCCTATATTATTTGCTAGGTAGAGCACTATTATTCACAAGGTTGTTGATGTGCGACAGGAAGAGTTTTTTGACGCGTGACAAGAGTGCAGAGGAAGTAGACGCGCGAAAGAGAGTTTTTTGATTCACGAAATAGATATTTTTTTTTGTTGTGCGACCAAATGGCGGAGGCTACAAATGCATGACAGATATTTTCAGACAAAGACCCTGCCGATGCGCGCATCAACAAGGTGGTTGACGCATGTCAAAAAAACCCTATTGATGCATGTCCAACAAGGTTGTTGACATGTGTCATGAGGTTTGTTGACGTCGTCAACCACCTTGTTGATGTGTGTCAACAAATCTCTATCACGCATCTCAGTAGACTTCTAGCTGCCCACCACTTAAAAATCGTGCAAAAAAATTTCTGCTGACCCCAAAAATTGTCTTCCCGTAAAACCAATTCCAAGGATATTCACCGTATTTTCCACCTCTCGATTTCTAATAGGTCTCTTAAAATGAACCCTAAGGAAAAGGTAAAATTCTATTGGCGTGACATGCAATGGCTAGTGTTTCGCAACTTTAAAGGAGAAGTCGACCATTGCGCCTATTCTATATTTCCCTTCTTAGAATAATTCATTCCATGTTCATGTAGATGCCTCTAGTACAACCATTGGAATATTGTTAGCACAACCAAGGGAAGGTAATGTAGACCATCCTTTTTTTTCAATTAGGAAGTTGACTCTAGTCGAGCATAATTATACAATACGAAGCGTGAGGCATTGTCAATGGTATAGGTGCTTCACAAATTTAGACATTATGTTCTAGCCACGTCATTCATTTTCTACATTGATCACATGGAATTAAAACATATAGTTAATAAGTTGGTTTTGCAAGGATGCATTTTTTGTTGGATCCTTTTATTCCAATAGTTTTATTTCTCACTCATCATTGTGAAGCTGAAAAAGAAATTCAAAACTCGATCAAATATCAAGAATTAATTATGGTGAGGATGCGTAGAGCACATAAGATACCATTAAAATGCTCATTTATTCAAACTACATCATGTACCATCCGACTTAGATGACATTACAAAAGATTCTTGTGCACAGGAGTTACACCAAGGTATAAAGACCCCGGAGAAGAAGCAGCTAGCAATTTGTGCATCCTCGTACCAGCTAGTTATAGGAGACCTATATAAGATGGGTAGAGATGAATTCTTATGTAGGTGTGTGTTAGAACATGAAAGTAAATCCATAATGGAATAAGCACATGGTGGAATAGTTAGAGGTCATTATTCAGGTGAAGCAATAGAGCGCAAAATATTACTTTCTATATTATAGTGGGAGACACTCTATAAGAATACTAAGGCATTTATCAAATCATGTGATCATTTTCAATGACTAGGAAAGCCAAGAAATTGGGATAAAATTCCATTGTGACCTATATCAAGCACGTAGTATCTTGAGAAGTGGGAAATTGAATTTTTTGGCCCAATTACACCAACTGATGAAGGAGATGTACGTGTTACATCATTACATGCACAAATTACTTGAGAAAGTGGGCGAGGTTGCACCTAAAAAGGATTACATTGCAGCTCAAATAGTTAAATTTCTATTAGAAAACATCATTAGTAGGTATAGTTATCCATTGAGCCTTACCAAAGGTGGGGAGAACTCACTTTCTTAATGAGACAATCAGAATATTGTTAGTAGAGTTCATACTAGATCATCACGAGACTACCCCATATCACCCACAATCCAATGGTACTACATAGGCTTTCAATAAGATTTGGGGAAAAGATTGACAAAGATTTGTGATGTAGGTGGGAAAGATTAGGATGAAAAAGTCTCAACTATGTTATGGGCATATAGTACTATGTACAAGTGATCAATAAGGCCATACCTTTTCAATTGGTGTTTAGCATGGAAGCAATTTTTCTTGTGGAGTTTATGTTACCTTATTTGTGTATTGTGCATGCAAGAATACTTGATGATGAAAAGGAAGTAAAAGATCGCATTTATAAACAGATGCAATTGGATGAACGGTGCACCATTGCTTGATAGAGTCGAAGATAGAAAAAATTAGAAAAAGGCTTGGCATGATAGGCATATTAAGAGTAAATCTTTTGTAGTACTAGGGGTGGTTCTTGTGTGCATGGTTTAATTTAGCTAATTTAATAAAATTAGAACTAACACCTAGTAGTCCTACAACAAAGCTAAGTTGAAATCAAAACACCATCATGCTAAGAGCTGAATAAGTAACAATCATCAATACTATGCATTGAAAGTGAAACCTCAAGCTAACATATTAATATTATTACTCTGCTCTTTTAGAAAGCTAAATTAATAAAACTAGACCTATGTAGATCTTTTAGCTATCAAAAGGAGATAGTGGTTTCTTGATCCAAGATGATCAAAGATGGAGGTTCATCAAGTCATGGCTTATTAGGCCTTTCTTGATTAACTCCATTTTTCTTCACAACACTAACTTGATTGTTTGAATGCAAAAGGATGATGCTTAGCTCCACTCTAATGGAGGAATGCTCAAAGATGGTAAAATGGCTATAGTGTATTACTATATGCTCACTTTTGTTTATCAAGGAGTAGGTGTAAATAGAAAGGTAGGAGGAGGGCTCCTTATATAGCCCAATGGATAGAAGAATCTCTACATCCCTCTTCATGTGGGATAAATGGAGAGGTTGGGTTAGTTGTGGATAAGGGAGGTTTAGAAAGGGTTGAGTCAACCTTAGGAGAGTTTAGTTTGTCCTTTAGTGACCCATGGGGTTTGAGGGGATTTATTAATTAACCAAAGTGATTAATTAATAGGTGTGCAAGCTTATAGAAGCTTTTTAGAGGAATAATTAGCATGATTTAGACTATAGGAGAGATTTAATCAAATAAATGATGATTTATTGATTAAATAGAAGAGAGAATTAATTAATTAAGAATAATTAATTAATATTATTAGAAAGGAGTATTAATTAATTATAATTAATTAATTAATGTAGATAGAAAGGGAGCTTAATTAATTATAAATAATTAATTAATCTAGATAGAAAGGGGAGCTTAATTAATTAGAAATAATTAATTAATCTAGATAGAAAGGGAGCTTAATTAATTAGAAATAATTAATTAATCTAGATAGAAAGGGGAGCTAATTAACGGAATGTCGTTAATTGGTGTCATTGTTGGATAGAAGGGTTAATTAACTAGCGTAATGTAGCTAATTAACGGTGATAGAAGAGGAAGTGTGCTATATTGACGATATGTCATCAATTTACGGAAAGAGGATAATTAGCACAATTTAAGTATTTAAATTGCTCATGTTAAATTATAGGTGTCTACAGTTCTTTTATATGATTCAAATTTTGTGTGATATCCTAGAAACTAAAAGCACATTAGTTGGGGCCATTTCTAGTAACCAAGATACTAGAATCAAGAGCATTTTAGTTACATGTATTGATAGCACTATGTTTCTGAATTACTCCAATGGGAATAGGTTGAAGCCCTATTATAAATAATCTTCTTTTGTGTTTGTAATAAGGAAATATTGCCATTTATATTAGATTTCCCTTTCTATTTTGTTTTGTTTTGTTTTTTTGTAATAAGTGTGATTGAGCCCGGAGCCGATTACTCTATTTTAGACCATGCGTAGAGGACTGTGCATGATTTTAGTGTAGAGTGAATAATATGTACATGCATGACACAAAAATGGAGGATAAATACTTAAATAAAGGCATATGAACAAGCGTGCGTCGGGGGTGAGATAATGGTGTGTAATGGAAACATATATTCGTACACGGTAAAAAGAGTTGTGAGTAGTTAGATATGGTGTAAATGCGCTTAAAGATGGAAGGTGTGAATGAACTTGAAATTGATAGAATTGAGATGAAATGCATAGCACACAAAGTGCTGACATGAGTGAGGTAGCGAAAAGATAGAATACTTTGAAAGTGGCATAGAGGAGGAATGTGTGTGGCACATAAATATGTGCGCAAGAGGGTCTTCATCATGGGAAGTAGTAGCACACCAAAAGGTTGTGGACTACCATGCGTAGGAGAAAGGAAAATAAAAATCACGGGAAAAGTAGAAAATTGTTATAAAACTAAAGGGCATTAGTAGATGGAGTGTAACTAATGCAGATGGAAATTGAAAATCTCTAACTAGGGTATGAATGAATTCATTCTTACCTTGCTTTGAAAAATTAGTGCGTGAAGAGATCGATTGCAAAAAGTGTGAAGTGTGAAAGTGAACCAAAAAATTTGTGAATGAAGGCAAACCGAGAGCAGAGTGATTGAAGAGAAAGCACAAAACCTTGATGAAAGATAGCTCCTTATGAGAAGTGGAAGCTAGAAAAAGGTTTGAAGTAAAGGAAACAAGGTAGGGTTCATAGGAGTAGATTCGAGCTAGGAAAAGAGTCTTAAAGGTTGAATTAGGGCACATAGTTTCCCAGTTAAGTTAGGGCATGGAGTTGAGGTTCTCAATTACATGGATTGAGTGATAAGTTTGGTTATTCAATACCAAAAGCACAAGTTGAACAAGTAAAAGGTTTGTTTTTAGCACCTAGGACATGCATTCCATGGATTTTAGGGTTTGAGTAGTTGGAAAACAACAATAGCACCAAATAATAAGGAGAACACCGACGACTCCCCGATGATTGGTTTTCTAAAATGCTATATCCATAATAAGTTTTTGGAACACCACGGACCTCGTAGTTGAAAAGATGTAAAATCAATTATTACAATCACATAACGCAAGCCCATGAGATTGATATCAGAAATGATGTCTTGAAGGAGATGGAAAAAGGATGGTATAAGGGCAAATTGTCCTTGATGACAAGGTTCTTAAGGATTTGGAAAGTGTGGGATTCTTGTAGTTGTATGAGTTGTCATTATTTGGAAAACTTGTGCGTTTACATTATTGGCTTATGTCAAGAGTGCACGAAGATTATTTTTACTTCATAGGAAGGAGAATGCACTTGACTACACAAGTTGATTGGAAGGGTTATTGGGCTAAGAGACAAGCAGCAAGCGAGAGATTGTGATAGATTTGAATGATGTAGACATGGTTGAGGCTATAGCAACCAAGCTCCAATACCAATGATGGAGCTGCCTATTCATTATTATTAACATAACTAGTCTAGGCACCAGAGTGGTCATGCACCTAGAAAGTTATAATTTTGGTTCCTCTTAAAGATAGACAGAGGTAAAAAAAAAAATTTACATATCCCGCATAAGATGGCGTAGAAGAAACAATACAACATTACCTTGTTCATAGTTGAATGCATTATAGAGGGTGTCAGGAGCCAAGTAGATAGAGGAGAAAATATCAATTGGGGTTTTATCCTCCTTTTGATTGTATTCTAGGATATCGGGATATTCTCGAAGAAAAAATTTGGGTCTACCCAATTGTGAATAAGTCTCGGGCACAGATATTTTCTACGTATACTTTTTATGGTTTTATCTCAAACCTTGACAAGGTGCACCTGGAAAAGTGGTAGAGAAGGATGTGTGATGCATTTGAAAATGAAATGCGCATTCTAAGAGAACTTCTAACACTCTTGGATGGGCGATCGAGTTTGTGGTATTGCAAAGACTTTTTCCTTAGTCGATTTCTATTAAGTAACAAGAAGATGGGGCCATGGCCTAAACTATCATTTACATTCACAAAAAAATATTTCTAGGCTTCCATCAACTGGATAAATGATGCATAAATGTTAATGTACAATGCATACAAGGTATATGTTGACTACCACATGATGTGTTAGACATATGTGTATCCATCTAAGGCACCATACATGGAGACCCTGGAAACAAATACTATAGACCTACACTCCATAACTTTAGCATTGGGTAAGAATGCTTGTAGGGAATATATATCTCTCTCGTCAAAGATCAAAGGGGGAAATTATATCGGTGTGTGTAACCTTGAGCTGTTAGAACCTCCAAAGAAGAAGCAGAAGGTGGGGGTCCCCAAGCGCAGGCGCAAGGATACTCTAGAGGAGGAGATAGAAGAGAAAGAAGAATATTCCACACTTGAACATAGCATGAGGAAAAAAATGAACTAAATGTTTCATAAGGAAATATCTTCATGCCCACCTAAGGATTCTCTATCAATAGGGGCACACAAGCCTAGTCTAGAAAAGAAGAATCCTCAAGTGATATATGACATGGAGGAAGAATAATAGGACTTATAGAAAAAGTTGCTTGAAGAATAGATGGTGCACAAAGAGGGGCCAAAACAAGAGGAGGAAAAGGAGCCACTGCAAGAGGAGGAAGAAGATCCAATACATAAGGAAGAGGTGGATGAATAGGATAAGGGCCCTCATGTTGAAGAAGTTCATGAAGAAGAGGAACATGGAAAGGACCATGAAGAATAACATGAGGTGGAGCATGAGGAATAAAGGGAATAAGATAAAGAGGGAGGTGACGAATAATGTGTAAAAGGGGAAGGCTAAGACACTATAGGAGAGATGCGCCAGAGAATTTTAATATAGTGTAAGATACCCCAAGAAGCCATGCGTGGGAGGAAGAAAAAAAAGGAAACCTCTAAAATAACCCTACATGTCATACCTTGATGATCCATCAAAAGTTATAAGGGCTAGGTTCCAAGTCTCGGTCCCAATGATAAATCTATTCTAATGGGATATGTTCAATTAGATTTCCCTTGCAAGCACTTGATGAGATGCTCTCTTAGAGCATACAAAATGACATGGAAGATCCTGAGTTCGAGGTAAGTAAGGAGTCACTTCCAAAGATGAAACTAAAGAGGGATCCAAAAATGGTGTTATCTGTGGTAGAATCCACCAAGATCTCAAATGAACAAGGGTAAAATGCATTGATCAAAATGTCCACCCATATTGGAAGGAGGAATCTATACAAAGGGGTTGTGATCAAAAGGATGTTGGAGGATTTAAAGAGAAAAGATAAAAAGAATAAAAATATCACAGAGGAGTTGATTGGTGAGAAGAAAAGGAAAAATGACGTGTACAATAAGGCAGCAGATATAGTTAGTAATATCACACGCATGTGCCTGACTTGGTCAAATAAGCTAAACTAGAGTATTTGGAGGATCTAGGTTGAATTTTGTTGATAAAGGTAAGGAGTGGTCTAAGGACGTCAATAGAATAAATTGTTGAGATAAATAAGAAGAATAAGAAAAATGTGGAGGAAAATATTGCGAGAATATAAACCACTCATCGTGAAATTAAAGTAGGTTGCGCGAAAGGCGAAACAAATTTTGACAATTGTCAAGATTTTGATACTATAATTAACATGTGCACTACGATTGAAGAGGCGAGTTGAAGAAAATACAGACCAAAATGAAAACCAATCAGGCCGAGCACGATAAGGTTATGAAATATGTTTTGATCCAATAAAATCCATGAAATATACATTTAAGGAAAGGCTTAAGGAGATATAGCCTCTAGTGATGCACAAGATGGATACCCTAGAGGTTATTAACTCGAAAGATCAGCCGATCGCGCGTCATCAAGAACTCCTTTTTGTCTTGGAAGGACTACTCGCAAATAAGAACACAAGACCACAAGATTTTGATTAGACAATAAATGAGGAAACTCCTTGGGCCCAAATATAAAACTTCCTTTCAAGGTGGTCATTTCCTCGCTAATATGAATTAACACCAAAGACCGTAAAATATCAATTAAGTTGCTTTGTTGAAACAGTAGGGGAAAGGCTGATTTCTGGTTTTGAACCACAATAACCGATGCCGGTTACATCGATAACCGATATCGGTAGGTCTAGGATCTGTGGGTTAGTTGTGTGTTGGGGGTGGTTGTTGTCAGAGGGTAGCCGTGTTGTTTGTAAGGCTAGTATATGGGTGATATTAGGTAATGAGGTGATGAGAAGTAAATGAAGGATAGTTAGATGCAATATGTTGCCGGTAGTGGATCTAGGAATGGATTTGTGAGGACCGTGATTCAAAAGTCTAAGAAGTATTATTAAAAGGACATGCAAGATGTAACTTACTGTTATCGACGAAGATGCAGTCCAAGAACTCGATGACAAAGGCGTAACTGAGGTAGGATGGCTCCGACACACGTAAGATGAGATATCTCCTCCCGATGATCACCGAGTATCACAGGCTCGTATCCAAATAGCCTTGGGCTTGATCTCCTTTGCTGCAAACTCTTCTTGTCTCTTCACTTGTCTCTCGCCAAACCAAGTAAAGATCCGATTCTCTTGATCGCTCCCGATGCTCTCTCTCGATCCAAAAATCCTTCACCTCTTTTTTGGTTTGGGAGCCCATTTACAGGGAACCGATGGCGGTTACGTAACCGACGGCGGTCGAGTAGAACCGCATTTCGGTAGGAAAAAAGCAGGCTATTTTTAGTAAAATAGCCCACTTTCCCGCTTTTCTCCCGAGAGATTAGTCATGGGCTTGGTCAAGTGACTAGAAGGTCGGTTTTGGGTGCGAAAGGGGTCATTAGTCATGGGTGTAGGTGTGGACCAAGTTATAGGTCTTAATTAGGTTAGTTTAGGGTTAGGACTAGGTCATGATGAGGTGGCAAAATGAGGTGGCAGGTAAGGTGATGTGGATTTATCAATTACAAGGTAATTAATAAATAATTGTGTAAGGTTTAGGTGATGAGGTTAGGTTACGAAATGAGATGCGGGTCACAAGGGGTCGTAAGACACAAATTTGGTGTCTACATTAGCCCCTTATTGTCGTGTAGCTTGTTTTGTAAAGCTGCACGGACAATAATATGAAGTGGTTTCTCCTGTTAAGGGTATAGGTAATCCCCCTCAAATCTATCACAGATTGAGAGAACTTGAAATCAGGGATAGGGTTGATAAAGGGTAAATGGTGTAGAGATGATGGGGAGAAGGTGGGGTAAGTCCAAGGAAGCAGACGCACGTTGAAATGCAATAATGCGACTAGGGTACATGATTTGACGAGCAAACCAACGAATGCATAGGCAAAGGTCGATAGTTTATCCAAACAAGGGTGATATAATCCCGGTATCCAAGGCATGGAAGTAGCTCCGTGGTATATAACAAAAAGGTACAGAACGTTTAGGCATGTTCGGCAAGCACTCAAATGGTTGGTTTGGTTGAGATAAACGCCACGGTCTAGGTCTAGGCAAAGTTGGTCGACAGTATCAAGTCGTGGACCCTAATCATGCTAAAACACGAACAGTGAGCTCGATGGAACAAAAAGCTACATGATGGGTGGATAAAAGTGTATGTTGTTGATGTTGGGTAAGGTATCAAGTGATACGGCCGTGGGTCGGGCCAAGTTGTTGTTACGGCCTGGGTCGGGCCGGATGGGTAGGGTGAGGCTTGGGCCGGGCCGATGGGTAGGGTGAGGCTTGGGTCGGGCCGGATGGTAGGTGAGGCCTTGGGTCGGGCCGATGAGGCCTTAGGGTAGGTTGAGGCCTCGGGTCGGGCCAAGTGGGTGGTAGGTCGGCCAAATGGGTTGGGTGAGGCCTTGGGTCGGGCCATAGGTAGGCCGAGGCCTTGGGGTCGGCCAAGAGGGGTCGGGGTCGGGCCAAATGGTTAGGGTGAGGCCTTGGGTCGGGCCGATAGGTAGGTTGAGGCCTGGGTCGGGCCAAGTTGTTGGGTCGCGGCCTGGGTCGGGCCAAATGGTTAGGGTGAGGCCTCGGGTCGGGCCGGATGAGGTAGGCCGAGGCCTGGGCGGGCCTCGGGTCGGGCCAGCCTTGGGTCGGGCCAAATGGTTAGGGGGTGGCCCTGGGTCGGGCCAAATGGTTAGGTGAGGCCTGGGTCCAAATGCCTGGGTCGTCGGCCAAGTGTTGGCCCTCGGGTCGGGCCAAATGGTTAGGGTGAGGCCTTGGTCGGGCCGATAGGTGAACAAATGGTGTTGTCAACAAAGGTGGATATAGGCGATGTTGGGAGAAAGGGCGATTAGTAAATAGGGGCAGAAAGTTGGGTGAATAAAGACAAAACCGATATCGGTTAGCTATGATGACCGGTACTGCTAGGTAACCGATGCCGGTTCCTTAGGGCACGATTTGACCGGTGTCGGTTCTATGTTAAAAACCTATAAAAAGAAAAATACGGCCTGTCATTGTCACATTTCTAATTTGAAAACCGATTTGGGGTGTCTGAGGTGGAATAGTGATATTGGTGCATTTGTTGGCTGAGGTGGCACTAGTTGAGTGGAGAAGTGAGTTGATTGGTGGGCCCGAGTGAGTAGCAGGCAGCAGTTGATTGGTAGAGGACCCAGCAAAGCAGAGTTTGAGCCATGGCACAGCCAGGAGGAGCAGGAGGTGCTGGACCAGCTGGACCACCACCACCTATCCCACCACGACGACGTGTCGTCGTACCGGTAGGTTCGAAACCCTTCATTATGTGAATTTAATGGTATTATGTTGTATTTGGGATTCGGGTAGGAATCTTAGATTTGGAGAAAATAATGAATAAATGGAAGTTATATGAAAAGAGGAAAGGGTAGATAGGCTAAATAGGCCAAGGCGGTTGGGTGGGTAGGTTTTTAGGGTGTTTGGGTGGGTATGTAGGGAGAAATAGGAAAAAAAAATGAATTGGGTAGCCGCGCGGGTTCGGCTCGGTAATTTTTACAGCGACCGATGTTGGTCACTAAGCGACCGGCATCGGTCCAGAAAATCTAGGGGCAGGGTTGATCAGTGGTGACCGGTGTCGGTCGGTAGTTGACCGGCGTCGGTGGAGAGGAGACCGGGGTCGGTTATGGGTGACCGGTACTGCCGTCGTAGTGATTTGTAGTTATTTTGGTTGGTTTGGGTTATGTTTTGGTGTTGAATTGTTGGTTGTGGTTTAGGTGTTGTGAGTATGGTTTTGGGATGGGGTAGGGGTGTTTTGGTATGATTTAAGTTGTGTCGATTGTTGGATTTGGTTGTTTGGGTATCGTTTCGGTTTCGTGGGTAGTATGATGTGGGTTGTTTGTTTGGGTGTGTGAGAGGGAGGGGGATATTAGAGAAGATAGGTGGGTAGAGGGGTGTGTTAGAGAGTCGGGGTGTGGTCGGGGGGATAAAAGGGGGTATAGAGGGTAAAGTAGATGTTGTGATAAAGAGTAGGGCTAATGTAGTGGGTTGGTTTTGCAGGCACGTCAGCAGCTGACGATGCGGGACAGGATGCCCCCACTGTTGAGCCGGATGCGACCACATGTGTCCGCAGCACACTGGGCTATCATGCGCGAGGTGGGACTCGGCGGAGTCCAGCGATACAGAGCGATCGACAGAGATCATAGTTTGATGGTTGCCCTCATCGAGAGATGGGATCCGGCGACCAATGTGTTCCATCTCCCGACTGGAGAGATGACCATCACATTGGAGGATGTGTATCGCATCCTTCGATTACCTATCGATGGAGAGGCAGTCTTTCAGGTGGATGCAGAGACAGCCATGGACAGCATCCTACAGGTTTTTGGGGATGCAGCCGCGCTATTGACATATCACAGCGCGAGTATCGGTATGGGGATATGTACCGTGCGCACCGACATGAGACACGGCTTGCCGTGTTGATGATGATCGGGATCACCTGCTTCGCCTCCCTGCACTCGCAGGGAGGCCGCTTTCCACGGCGCCCGATGGGGGTGCTACATGAGATGGTGGAGGAGCACACATGTTATGCTTGGGCACCAGTATACCTGGTGCAGTTATATAGAGAGTCAGGGGCTATCACGATGAGGCGATTTGGGATTTGTTCGACATTTTTGCTTCACACGTTGGGCATATGAGCACATCATATGCATTAGACCAAGAGGGATTACCCCAAGAGCCTGTGGCCACAGTCATATATATAGATACGGCTTTCGAGGTGGTCAGGGTCGTGGGCCACCACGAGCAAAGCAAGCTTTCGCAGGCGGGACGCCGCTTATTACAGCATTTATTGTCAGAGGGCCTGATAAATGGCAGATATTGTATGGAGACCGTATAGAGGTCATCACCCCCGTGGAGGAGCCCGAGGACAGCTTGCAGCAGTGGATCCAAAGACACATTCTCGATAATGCAGGACGAGGCCGGAGAGTATGAGAGGATACCCCGAGAGGGTACGCAGCAGATGGGGCTACGACAGATGAGCCCCTCCTTCCCCGCACCGAGGGATGATGTAGAGGCCCCACTGCCTGCACCACAGCCCGTGGATCCAGATTGGGTTGCTGAGAGGCCGGCAGATGACACTGTAGATGATGCTGGCTGATACGGAGCATATATGGTTTGGTGGGCTGGTCAGAGAGCAACATGAGGGTAGAAGATGCACCGCACAAATGACTTGGCAATGCAAAGATAAGAGCGAGATCAGCCTGTGGGGTCAAAGTGCACATTACATTATACAGCAAATTGCCACACACACAGTACGTATAGGTGTTTTACAGGGGCAGCTAGCCCAGCTGCAGTACAGCACAAAGAAGACCACCACTGAAAGAATGCACACACACACCAGTAATGTGCACAATGCACAAGACCACCACAAGAAAAGACACCACAGACCACAGCACAGTAAAGTACCACCACAAACACAGTGCACACACACCACCACCAAGGCACCACCAAGACAGCACAGGCACAGGGGGCACTGGTAGTAGGAGTTAGGGGACCAGCCCCAAAGACTGATGGTGGCACTGGGATGTATATGGAGGCGAGAGCGAGGCCCGATACTATCAGATGTTCTTGATGGTACCGGCCGAGTATCACCATATGCAGCCATAGAGCAGAGACCTCTCATAGCCGAGAGATCGCAGGAGGCGCAGCCACACCGGTGTGTCCACATACAGGTGCAGGAGGCGAGAGGCACCACAGTGACCAAGCAGGAGAGGTGCCGAGGGCGGTGGGGAGAGCCGAGGGATCCCGCATTGTTTTTGTATTTGTATATTGATATGGGGCACCGGCCTCATGACCGGTTATGTTTATAGAGGCCTCGCGTGCCTACATATTATGTATTCATTGATTCATTCATTCATTTATTGTATACCGGCTTGCGAGCCGAGTATGAGTTGTATAGTTGATACCGGTCTGCGAGCCGAGTATGTTTTTGATATGAGAGACCGGCCTGCGAGCCGTGTTGAGGTTTTTGACGGTTATTGCGCTCATGCGCCGCTTTGTTGGATTATGAGATCACAGAGGCCCCGATGCAGGCACATTGTATATTTGAAACCTTGTATATATATATATATATATAGGATATGATGTTTTGATCCACATGCTGTGTTTAAAAATGCGTTAAATGTTTTGTCGATGGTTTGTGATATTTGATGTATGATGAGTTGGATTTACATGGTGTTATATATTAATGATGTTGATGTCTTTGTTGATGGGATGTATGTAGATATAAATGATGAGTTTAATTGACATGTTGTATTATGAAATGTTGTATGTTTGTTTGTCACGCTGATTTTATGAAAATGTATGTATGTAGTCATTAAGTCGATCCAAATGGTATATAGATTAATGGTTTTTGATATCGTTTGTTGATGATTTGTTTGTTTTGGTAATGTAGATAGATGATATGGATGAAATCGTAATGAGATGTGGATTTGATGAAAAGATTATAGCTATCGGTGTTGGTATGCAGGAAAAAGAGGCGGGCGCCCAAAAATTAGATAAAAATAAAGAAAAGGACTATGTTTTGAAAAAGGTGGGTATGTGACCGACGCCGCTAGCTAACCGATGTCGGTATAGATAGACCGATATCGCTAGGTAACCGATACCGGTTATTCCAAAATGAGATTTTTCTAAAAATAGAAAAGCGTAGGTGGCAACCGAAGTTCTTATTTTGAGAGGCATGCAAGATGTTAAATACGCGAATGCGACGCTGTTTTAACGACGAGACAAGTAATCGTGATGAGAGATTTGAGTGATAAGGAGGAAAGAGACAGGTAAGTGATGTGGGCGAGATCAAGAAGACAAAATCCAAGCTATATTTGAAGAGGGTGGTGAGCATGGCGAACGAGGAGAAGCATCCAAAGCAGCATGGACGAGAGGGAAGACAAGTTCCACCGCAAGCCGCCGCAGCCCAAGAGGTAAACGATTTGGTCAGTAATTTGGTGTTTGATGTTTTGTGAATAGGAGGAGGGAGATTAAGTGGGTAGATATGAGAAAGAAAACGTGATAAAGCAAGGGTTATAGGTGAGGTGAGTGTTATGGGGTAGGTAATCGTGGGTTTCGGGTATGTCTGTATGTACAGAGAGGAATAAACGATCAATTTGTTTTCGTAGGTGGTTGTTTAGGCAAGGTGTATGTAATCGATAAAGGACCGATAAGCGTTAGAGATAACCGGTATCGCATCGAACCGGTACGTTATTTATTTATAACCGATACCGTTAAGCATCGGAGGAATTTCCGTAATGTGAGAAAAAAAACCTTTAGGGATTCATGGATCAATGGTTATTTGTTGTTTTGACGACGCAGCAGCAGAGGCAGAGTTGAGGATGAATGATAGTGTACCAATACCGTTGTCACTTAATCCGAGCGGATGTAACACCAAATGAATGGACATTGATAAATCGTTTGGGGTTAAGTGGAATCCGCTATTATTCACGAATCGCACATAACCATGCTATGTCATGCAGCGTTGATCGAAAGATGGAATCCAGAGAAGAATACCTTCTATCCGCCAACAGGGAGATGACAAGAATATCGAAGATGTGTTCCGTATTTCGAGACTCCCTATTACAGAAAACCAAGATATCGTGCATTACCTAGCGCGGCGCGCTGGGAGCGATAATAAAGAGATTTGGTCCATACGCACGAGATTTGACACAATGAGGTTTGACATTCACATATGGGATAATGTATGCAGCACACCCTGAGGAGACAAGGTTAGCAGTGATATTAATGATAGCGGTAGGGTATTATGCATTACCGAGGGCGGATGGGGGAAGATTTCCAAAGGCATTGATGTGTGTTATTTGGGAGATGATAGAAAGGAACGTGACTTTTGCATGGGCACCTGCATATTTGGCGGAGTTATACAGGGGTTTATGGGCTTGTAGGTGAAATCACAGGACGACACTGGATTGTTCATACTTATTACACTGTTGGGCCTATGAGCACATTGTTTGTGTGCGACCAATAGGCCGACCCATCCAGATGAGAGACCGAGTACAGAGGTTGGGATTCAGACGATGGGTCCAAACGTAACAAGAGGCAAGATCCCATGTCGTGACGGGTGACATTGAGTATTACAGGTAGGTATGGGAGAGGGTGACGATTGCGGATATCTGTTGGAGGCCTTACGGGAACTATATGGTAACAGAGAACATAGCTGAGGAGTTGAGGGGTGTAGAGCGATTGAGGTGGATCGCAGGGCACAGGACCAGTGAGTATGAGAGGATTCCTCTAGATCGCGTGCGCGACAATTTGGATTTGTGCAGATATACCCCGGCTTATAGACCATATATGAGGATCGACGCCGAGGCAAAGATTCTCACCTCCCCGCCAACACCTCCGTAAGGGCCGAGGAGATAAGCAAACCGATCGCAGGTAATGGATGCAGAACGACAGAGGCCTATAGGTTATGGTGGGTAAGCAGAGCTGCGAGGTGTACGTGATCGCCCGACATAGCCGTGATTACAAATGAGAGAGATCGTCTCAGAGTTTAGTTCATCACCCAAACGCAGATGAATGAGACAAGAGGATTGTTAGCATAATGGTCATGAGTCACGAGCAGAGAGACTAGAGGCTGGATTCCTCCATGCGAGAGGGCGTATTCATATGTTACAGGAGAGATCGGGCAGATCAAAGCTGGGCGGTACCAATACCGTGGTACCTTTGAGGATGGAGAGAGGCCCTACGAGAGGGCGCCGACGATCACGATCATCTCCCTGGGCCTCGGATGAGTCGTGAGGGTCTAAGTAAATGTTATCGAGGTATAAGAATAAATAAGGATGCCGACTCGCGTGTCGTGATGAGAAGATGTATTTGTTTAACATCTAAATAAAACCGAATATGTATGTTGATTTGAGTTATGATAATAATAAGAATGTTTCATGCAGATTTTTGGTGTTTTGAAAAAGGATAAAGAGGAATGTGATTAAATAGAAATACACAAAAATATTTATATTTACCACACATGATAGGTTATGGTAGGGGATGGTCGAGCTAACCTTGGGAGACCCCATGTCTCCGAAGTGCTGCCTACATAGCCCATTGCACAAAGCAAGGAGGGGCCTCAGACCGATGTAGTTCTCCCTTAGGACCAGGGAGAGGTGAATTTAGGCAATTTGGTACGGTTTAGGCAATTGGTTGGTTGGTAAAAATATTGATATTAATATTGGTAAGGTAAGGTTGTTGGTGTTGGTAATGAATTGGTGATGTTGTAAAAGGTATAAGGGAAGCGAAAGTTAGCCTACCCAAGTAGAAGGGAACCATGTCCTGATTAAGATCAACACACAATCCTAGATGCGAGGCAAAGAGGAAAGAGTGCTCCGTAGGTGAAAAGAGCTAAACAAACCACACAACGTAGAACGAGCTTGAAGCCCTAGGTACCGTGCATGATTTGTGAAGTCAATAGGTGAAAAGAGTTATATGATCACAATATATCGGGTGTACGTCACGTCCCTTGAGTTGAAACAAATGGTGAGGTGAGGTGGATGATATAACGGAGGTACAGAGAACTTGTTACAAAGCGAGTGTTCTGACGAAAGAGAACCTACCCTAAATAGACAAGTCCATGACTCAAAAGTTCTTTTGAATGAGGCTTTTATTTTACTGAATATAGACTGATCGATGCGGGAAGTCTACAAGGGATATTGATTGTACTATTCTTGAGGTCTTCACAAAGCTGATCAATGCGAGAAGCTTCTGATAAAGGCTGACTGTGTATAGCTGTCCTTCGAGGGAGCAGTCTATTTATAGTAGCAGATATGATTTTAGTGCATAGCTGTCCTTCTGGGAGCAAATATATATAATAAAGAGATAGTTTGGCATATAGCTGTCCTTCGAGGGAGCAAACTATATATAAGGTAGATAGCTAGATGTCCTTTTGACGTGAAGCATCTAGTTTTTGTAGGAAGTTTGACTCAAGAAAATCCCATAAGAATACGGCTTATTTTAATACTTTGAAGTCATGGACTAGACTAAAAAGGGAAGGCATTGCTGAGGTGAAGTGAGAATCAAACTATGTGAGCTTGATTTTTATTATGAGGTGTAGGAAACAAAGTGTATGTGGTGGTAAGTGAGCTCAAGGGACGAGCTAGTAGAGATAAGAAGTGATATAACACTAAATTCAACAAGAGAATGGTCAAGATGCAAGGCATTAAGGGGTTCAGCTCAGTTTACCATTGCTTAAGCTAAACGATAAGTGCCTGATCCATAAGTGTGAGTGATTATATAAGGCCCAATCCAATTAGGAGCAAATTTTCCACGTTTGCTCTTTTCTAGTTTGGTTACATGTTGATTCTCTTTGAGGACAAGATCACCAACCTTAAAGGTACGCTCATGAAGTCGCTTATCATAAGCACGCTTGATACGTTTTTGATAGATTTGGAGGTGATCAAGAGCTGTAAGACGACGCTCGTCAAGAAGCTCCAATTGGGCTAACCGCTCTTGGCGGAAATCATCGTTGGTGAGAATATCCTGAAGAGATATTCTAAGGGAGGGTATTTGTACTTCGAGAGGCAGGACAGCCTCGGTACCATATACCAAAGAAAAAGGTGTGGCATTAGTGGAGGTACGAATGCTAGTACGATAAGCCCAAAGGGCAAAGGGGATGTGATCGTGCCAATTTCTTCCGGATTCATTGACAACTTTCATGAGGATTTTGGTTAGGGTTTTATTAGAGGATTCAGCTTGTCCATTTGCTTGTGGATAGTAGGGTGATGAGAAGCTGAGTTTGATACCAAAGTTGTCGCAAAGGTCCTGCAACAACTTGTTTTTGAAAGATTTTCCATTATCTCGTTATCGCGATGAGGAACACCAAACGATGATAATGTGGTGGTTAATGAACTCTACAATTTTTTTCTTTTTTAGTTGAAATGAGCGGAATAGCCTCCACCCATTTTGTGTAATATTCGGTCATGTGATAATCCATCGGTGACGCTTGCAAGAAGAGGATGGATGAATCTCACCAATAAGGTCTAAACCCCATCAGTGAGAAAGGCCAAAGATCTCAAGCACTCAGAGCGGGTGGCTAGGAGTATGTCAAGGTCAGCATGTTGTTGACACATAACACAACGCTTAACATATTCATAGCAATCGTTATCGAGAGTAGGCCAATAATAACCTAGGCGAAGGATTCGCTTTGGCCACGGCAAGGCCGCTAAAATGTCCGCCACAAATACCGCCATGGACTTGTTGATGGTATGGGTGACCTCCGCACCGATGAGACATCGAAGGAGGATGCCATCAAAGCCACGTTTATAAAGGAGTCCCCCATAACGACATAACGAGAAACGCGCTTTAAGAAACGCGCGCTTCCGGTACTAGTAAGGTCGATGGGAGAATAGAGGTCAGGTAGTCGTGGAAATTGGTGATACCAAGTATCCTCGCGAATTAGCGTATACATTATTTATCGCATAAAACAACCGAGGCTGAATAAGATGGGGCAAAGAGTTGTTGACCAAGACGAAAATGTCGAGTCACTGATGAAGCTGAATTTGCGAGGCTAAGCAAGCCATAGTATCCGCAAATTTGTTAGTGGAGCGGGGAATGGTTTGATAGAATAGTGAGTAAATAAGGCTAGAAGTGAATCCACGTAGTGTTTGTACTTTTGAAGTTCCTCATTTTTGCATCGGTAGATGCCCATAACTTGATTGACTACCAATCGAGAGTCGCCAAAAATATTGATAGATTTGATACCTAAGTGTAACGCAACTCGAGACCTGTAACAAGGGCCTCGTATTCCGCTCATTATTATTAGTGCAAGGGAAATCGAGTCGAATGAGAGAGGCATAGGCTCAAAGCCCGAGAGGAATGAGAACAACGCCGGCTCCTCCGCCCGCGCCGGCATTTGATCCATCAAGAAGAGGGTCATCGATACGACTCCTCCCCGAGTGAAAGAGTGGCGATGAGTTCGCGGGGAATGTAAAATTGGTAAATTGTTCCCTCGTAAAGGGGCTTCCGCAAGTTGGTCTGACGATGGTTTGTCCTTTGATTGATTTCTGGTGGACAAACTCAAGGTCGAGGTCGGCGAGGAGCATGAGCCATCTGGCGATGCGTTGGTTTAGATGAGGTTTGGCATACATGTAATGGATGGGGTCCGTGTTGGTGATGACGAAAGTTTTGTGATTCAGAAGGTAGTGTCAGAGTTTGGTGGCCACGAATGATAGGGCTAGGCACAACTTTTCTACATGTGTATACCTAGTCTCATAGTCCACCAAAGTACGACTTATATAATAAACGGCTTGTTCTCGATTCTCGGAGTCACGATGTGCAAGCATGGCCCCTACAACATGGTCGGTGGTGGAAAGATAAAGGTAGAAAGGGCGGTCGTCCTGGGGTGGGATAAGCACGGGTGGTCGCAAGAGATAAGCTTTGAGAGCCTCAAAGGCTTGGTGGCACTCTTCACCCATCAAAGTCAATGTCTTTTTAAGGAGGTGATGGAAAGGTTGACATCGATCCGAGAGTCGGGAGATGAAACGCCGATAGATCGAGCTTACCTTGTAAACTACGCAATTGTTTAAGATCGGTAGGTGGGGGCATTTCTAGAATAGCTTTGACTTTAGATGGGTCGACCTCAATGCCACGCAGAGAGACAATAAAGCCGAGAAGTTTTCCCGAAAGGACACCAAAGACACATTTCTTTGGTCAAGACTGGACAGAATATTGTAACAAAGCATCAAAAATAATGGTTAAAACATCGAGATGTTCACCGCGATGTTTAGATTTGCCAAGAAGATCATCGACGTAATCTTCAAGGATAGTGTGCATAATGTCATGAAAATGTAGGTCATAGCCCGCCGATAGGTCGCACCAAAGATTCTTAAGGCCAAATGGCATTACACGGTAAATGTAAGGTTCCCAAGGAGTTATGAAGGCGTTTTATGTTGATCGGCAAGGGTGCAACCAAAATTTGGTCAGATCCTCAAAAGCCATCCATGAGAGAGAGCATCTCATGGCCTGCAGTGAGATCAACAAGTTGGTCAATACTAGGTAGGGGAAGTCATCCTTAGGGCAAGCGAGGTTGAGATCCCGTAAACCGCGCATATCCGAAGTCCCCCGCCGCTTTAGTGACAGTACGATGTTAGAAATCCATCGAGGATAGTCAATAGGCAGAATGAAGGAAACAGAAAAGAAGTCGCTGAAGCTCCTCTTTGACCAAGAGGGCAATGCGTGGATGCATTTTTCAAATTTCGTTTAATTGGTTTGGAATCGGGTTTCAGTGTAATGTTATGGACGGCAATGTCGATCAATTCCCGCATGTCAACAGAGGGACCAAGCGAAAGCTTGGTCATGAGCACGAGAAAGGTAGTAAAGGCGACTTGTTCTCGATGCGTTAAGGGATTGTCCGATCTTCACAATGTGAGGATCCTCCTCCGTGTGGATGTTGATTTCAATAGTAGATTCGCTCAAAGATGGTTTGAGTTTCGATGGTAAGGCGCGCAAATATAAGAGTCATCCGCGCCAAGGTAAGTGAGGATGGAGTCATCATCCCGGCATTCAACAACGTTAATCAAGGTGAGTCCTCTTCAATCATGTCCTGGATACGTATGGGGGATAGAAGAGGTGTCCTCATTATCGCGTTGATAAGTGAGAGGACCTAGGAAGATAGCATTTATGAAAAAAAAAAGTTAGGAGGGATAGATTCAGGATCTATCGACTCTGTGGGTGACAAAGGCAAAATGGGTGATGATGGTTCGGTAGGGGTGACGTCGTTGTCTTCTAGAAGACAACTGACACGAGGTTCCTTCGGTGTAAGTGTTCCCGAAAATCCGAGACCACTACGATCATTGTGCTTGCGTGTAGTTACGGGGATGATTGTATGTCGGCCTTGTTCATAAAGACCAAAACCAAAGCCTTTCCAAGCACAGCTGAGTCAAGAAGGTGAGGGCGAAACGACGATTTGTCAGGTATTGAAAATCGATTGGAAAGGAACCACACCAAGAGGGGGCTCAGGGGCAACGGAAGATGCGTCGACACCCCCATATGTTAGGTTAGTGCGGCAGTGAGGTGGTCCGTAGGGGATTACTTCCCCCACACGACGGTCATAGGTAGGATGTGCATGTACCTGTCCGTACTCCTGTGGGGTATGGAAAGAACTAACGTTATATAGGTGATACTCCCCCAACGTAAGGCGTTGAAAACATCTACTAAGGGGTCTCATGGTCGGGATATTAGCACAGGAAGGGAAGTGGTTTTTGCGATGGGTTTCATTCAAGGTGTAGGTGCTGAGGTGGATGGTCGAGGCACATTCAAGAGGATGGTCAGGGTTGAATGAATGGGTGTCTTGATTGGTACAAGCACATCATTAGGGCGGTATATCATATCAGCAGGTTTTAAAGGGGGAGGATCAGCTTTTACTGCAGTAGGACTTCCCTCGTATTCAAATTTTATGCATCTATGTAAGGTCGAGGGAACGCATCCCATAGCCCTGATCCAAGGGCGACCTAGCAATATATTGTATCGAACTCTCCCTCAAGGACATAGAAGAGTTCGGGTAAAGTACGTGGTCCTACACGAATGTTAAGGATCACGGTGCCTAAGGTAGAGGTAATAAGATCATCAATGACCGCAACATGATGGGATCGGCACACATGTAGCTGTAAGGGATATTCATTTGTTGAAGGCTTTTCAAGAGATGATGTTTAGGCTAAGCCCCCGGCCAATCATAACACGACGCACCCGAATGTCCCGACGTAAGCCGAGATGAAAAGAGCAGTGGTCGATCTTCTCGTACCAAAGTCAACAATTTCGCCTTCTGAGAAACCGATCACAGCAAAGCTTGCATTGTACAGACAGAGAGAAGTCACAGGGCAAAGGGATTGTTTGGTGAGAGAAGCAACGTGATCGGGTGTAAGAATGGAGGTAACAGTAGGGTTTCATTAGGTAAGACCTCGATCCCTTGAAGAATTTCAACGAGAGCTTGTCGATGAGATTCAAGTCCAATTAGATCATAAAGTGTCATTTTTACGGTGATCGTGAAGTCGCTTGATCATGGCTCGATGGGCAACTCCATTAGAGACGGGGTAAGCGGGTCCACGAACAACCACTTTGGGTGGTGGTGCGATCGGGATGGTGGAAGGAGAAAGAGAGGACGCAGGTGTGCTTTCTTTTGCTTTCTCGTTGTTTTTCTCGCGCCGAGTAGAACACTAATCATATTAATCTCGAGACCCGAGATGAGGAAGATGGTCGATAAATCATGGTCTTCAAGAGGTGGGGTCAGAATAATGATAGATCTTGGTGAGGCGGGGACATGATGGTATAGAGAGGGAATTGAAGCTAAAGGTCTCTCCCTTCGTAAGTTGTCTTTCTTAACCTTTCTATCTGAGAGAGGTGACTGACGAAGGATGGTTTTTAAAGCTTTGCATCCCTCCACATCATGTCCTGGTGTGCGGTGATAAGCGCAGATTTTAGACTCATCATAACCTATAGGTCGAGGTTTAGATGGGTCATAAGGTCTAAGTGGGGGTAGGGAAATGGTCGCATTCTCCACCAACATAGCAAGGATTTTGGCGTAAGATCCTTTGAGTGGGTCAAAATCGAGGAGGATGAGGGCATTGTCAGTGTGGGTTTTGGTAATGTTTGGGCATGGTTGGTTCATACGGGTGGTGGTTTAGCCAAGGGGTGTCGACACGTGGTTTTCACTAAACGTGGTTTCTTCAAGCGCAGAGCTACGCTCACCGGTTAGATGATGAGGTTACGATGACGTGGTAATGGGAACAACCACGAGAAAGGGGAGTGACAAAAAATAAATCCTTTGATGATGGAGTTTGTTTAGGGTCGATGGGTGGACAGATACGTGGGGTGACAACGTTGATATATCCTTTGATCTCTCGTATGGGTGTAGGAGGCGAGGTCGCTTTTGAAGAAAACGCAGGAGGTATGATATATTGATGCAAGGTGGAGGGATGAGGTCCCAATATGGAAGGTAGGTGTGACGATGATGGTTTTGATTGTGATAGAGGCACGGATGGAGTTTGTCTCCTAAGTGGCGGGGCGGCTTTATTTTTGGATAAATCTAGTCGCTTAGGCGGGTGTGTTAGGCTAGGTATTGGTGAGGTCCCAAGTGTAGGGGAAGATTTGGTTAGGTTAATAGAGGTGGATGAGATACTTGGTAGAGATTCGGGGGATGAAGATGAGGACATAGGCATTTTGAGTTTCTGTAAACACTTCGGGTATATGGTAGAGGTATCTGGATCGGTCATCTGCATTTGAGTAGAATAGGGGGTACTCAAACGTTCCCATAGGACTCGTCTATCTTCTGGAGAATAACAGTCTTCAGGCGTGAATTGTAAATTTTGTACTAAGAAAGACGGGTTGATTCCAGTCCACTGTGGGTGTGATACAGGGGGTAGATGAGGCACTGTATCAATAGATGTTAAGAGGTCGACTGGTCGTTGAAAAGATTTAGGCGATGAAGAACTAATAGGCAGGAGGGCATGTTTGAGAGGGTCTCATTATGGTTAAAGAATTCGGTGATGTCATGCAAGAGATTTCTCATCTAAGGATGACAAAAGGAGTGGCGAGCCTTCCTCTCAGGCAAAGCAAGAGCGGTAGGAGGAGACGTTTGGGAAATAGATAAGTTAGATAACATCCGTCATCGCAGTCAGTAGGGATGTGGTATAAGAAGACTCATCGATGAGAAGAAAAGTCTCAAGGCGCTTAACTCCTTTATGGGTAAAGGAATGATTTCACCTTGGTTTGATGATGGTGGTGAAGGAGGTTCGGCCCCTCGCAAGTAGTGAAGAGGCTTGATTCAAAATTTTCTCGATAGAGGCTTTTGGCCGGGAGTCGAAGACTCGCATGGATCTCATGAACACTTTCTGCTAAGATATCCTGGTTTACGTTATCATTAGAAGAGTGATTTGGGAATGGTTTGTTGAATATTTTCAGATTTCGGTCAAGTAGGGGCATTAGGGTTATCGAGGGTTATATCACCCGCGCCAACCATTTCCCGCACTATGTTTTTCAACATCTTGCAGCTTTCATGACTATGTCCTTTACGCGTGAAAGTTACGTAAGTCATTTTCTTTGTACCAGAAGGTATAGCGGGTGGAATCAAACCCGAGTGGGGTTTAACAGAGGCAAGGTGATAGCTCCGCTTTGAGCAATTTTTCCAAGATGACACCATAAGTTTCTCCCAAGGGAGTGTAATTGATGGGCTCGGCTTTGTACTTATAGGTGGTTTTTGGTGGGGTATTAGACGGTGTTTGAGATTTGACCATCACCGCGTGGACAGCTCCTTTTGATTTCGAAGAAGTGGATGCGTGAGGAGGGGTGGTGTTTGGCTTATTGGTAGAATCTGAGTTCGAAATTGGGGTTTTTGTTGCGCAACCGCAATTTCTCTTCTTCTAAGGCTCGAATTTCTAATTTCCGAGCCATGGTAAAGGCCTCATCAAATGTACGGAAAGTTTGAATTTGGAGGGTAGGAGAGATGTGCTTAGCGCAGGCCCGCGTAAAAAGTTCGATAAGTTCACCTTTCGGCAAGGCATATGTAAGTTGGTTGATAAGGCCACGCCATCGTCCAACGAAATCTGCGATAGATTCGCCTTCGAATCATTTGATGGCATAAAGGTTTGGTGATAGATACTTTCTTGGCAATGTTAATGGAGAAATGATCCAAGAAAGATTGGGCTAGTTGGTTAAAAGAGAAGATTGAGTGCTCAAGGGTTAAAGCACCGTACGTACCACTCCAAGGCGGGTCCTGATAAGGACATGGGAAAGGTGCGGAGTAACAAGGCATCATCATGAGCAATCAAATAACAAGCATGTCTAAATGATCGCAAGTGTTGTTGAGGATCCTCTTTACTATTAAAACGAGTAAATTTCGGCAACTCCCATTGAGGAGGATATGAATGAAGGGGGACAGAAGGGTGAATAGGCTCCCGACAAACTTGCTCGTATGTCAAGGCGCTACGACTTCCTGAAACAGAAGCCTCCAGATTATGCATTTTGTCCATCATTTGTTTGATGAAATCTGTGGTTGGATGAGATGAGGGTGCGGTTGTGGTAAACGGAGGCAAATTGGGCCAAGGGCCTCCGCTAGACAATGGTGGGGTTAAGTGTTGATAAGGTATGGAGGATGAATATGTTGAGGCGACCGAATAGGGATGTCCCATATAGGATGTTGAGGTCACTGGATACGTGTATGGGAATGAAAAGGTAGGCGGAGCTTGAGAAGGAAAGCTCGTGTGGATAGGTGGCAGAGAGCAAGTCATGAACGGAGCGGTCTGCAAGAGAGATGAGGTAGGGGCAGTCGGTGGTAGTGATATGTGGGGTCCAAGATTAACCAAAGGAAAGCTAATCTGTGTCGTATGAACCTCTGAAGCCATCGGATTGGGAGACGGGGCTAAAGATGCGGGAAGCAAGGCGGTGTCATCAGGTGGAGTGGGAGCTAAATGAGCAGCTATACTAATAGGCATACCAACAAGGAGCTGACCATCGGGCGTACGGTCAGGGGCATGAGACAAATAGTATTGTACAACACTAGGATTAGCATCCAGAAACTTGGCAAATTCTTTATCTCCCACAGAATTTTAGGAACCTCGCCGGTATCCGTAGGATTCCCATGCACGTGTGAAGGGGGTGATTCAGAAAGAAACAGAGCAAGCATGTGAAACCATGGCGGCGGCTTGCTTTCGAGTGATAACAACCATGGACAGGAGTTCACAAAGAGGGTTTCAATCACAGAATATGTAAACAAACTCGATCGGTAAAATTGGTAGGTCATTGTTGGTTTGTCAGAATCGAAAAGACAAGAATCGATATCGGCCCAATAACCGATGTCGGTTATACTATAGCCGACGCCGGTCGTAACCGATGCGTCGTGTAAGAAGACCGGGATAACAAGATATAAAAAGCGCTAATTTGATTTTTAACAACGCTTAGTATATTGTCAAATTATTGATCACGTAAGATAGAGTATACAAAGAAAAAAGAACTAAAAACAAGTAAGATGCACACGCAAATCCAGACTAACCCTAGGGTTAATTTTAATTATCGTGGGCTTATGCCTTTAGACGCTGAATGATGTCAATCCTAAACAAAAGACTTAGGGGAAATGTCAAGTTGTTTTGGCTTATAAGGTTACCTCAATCGGGGAGGAATACCGCGGAAAAGGGGGATGTTTGAGCTGTTGAGTTAATTGTGAAGTGATTCGGTATGTGTTGTGCAGTGAAAGTAAGATTAATTTCTTGTCAATACCATGGATATCACCCCCACGTGTACGACCTGTTACTTAATCTACGTTCACTAGAATTGAAAACAGCAAGCAGGAATGCAATGCACGTGTTTTAAACCCAAATCGAAAATTATGTTCGATGAAGCAAAAGAGATGACTTTCACTAATGCAAGATGTAAAAGCAAAGCAAGTTCTTTTACCGAAATTATACAAAGCCTTGTGAATATCTTTAGAAGAAGAAAAACAGCAAGTATGCTCCCTATATGAAAGCAAGCAAGAAATAAAGAAACCCAAAATGGTCCCACCGGGCGTGCCAAAATGTTTCGCTCGGAATGTTTCGGCTTCTGGGAATAGAGTTGCTTCTATCCTTTCATTCCTTTTAGAAACAGATAAGGGTTAGGGCTAGGAGGAATACCTGTTGAATGTCGAGATGGTGTGCGCGTACCGTAGAGAAAGATCAGGCTGACTGCGAAGAACTCCTTTTTGTCTTGGAAGGACTACCTGCAAATAAGAACACAAGACCACAAGATTTTGATTAGACAATAAATGAGGAAACTGCCTTGGGCCCAGAAATATAAAACTTCCTTTCAAGGTGGTCAGCTTCCTACTAATATGAATTAACACCAAAGACTCGTAAATATCAATTAAGTTGCTTTGTTGAAACAGTAGGGAAAGGCTGATTTCTGGTTTTGAATCACAATAACCGATGCCGCTTAGCATCGATAACCGATATCGGTAGGGTCTAGGATCTCGTGGGTTAGTTGTGTTGTGGGGTGGTTGTTGTCAGTAGGGTAGCCGTGTTGTTTGTAAGGCTAGTATATGGGTGATATTAGGTAATGAGGTGATGAGAAGTAAATGAAGGATAGTTAGATGCAATATGTCACGGGTAGTGGATCTAGGAATGGATTTGTGAGGACCGTGATTCAAAAGTCTAAGAAGTATTATTAAAAGGACATGCAAGATGTAACTTATCGTTATTGATGAAGATGCAGTCCAAGAACTCGATGACAAAGGCGAACTCGAGGTAGGATGGCCCGACACATGTAAGATGAGATATCTCCTCCCGATGATCACCGAGTATCACAGGCTCTGTATCCAAATGCAGCCTTGGGCTTGATCTCCTTTGCTGCAAACTCTTCTTGTCTCTTCACTTGTCTCTGCTCACCAAGTAAAGATCCGATTCTCTTGATCGCTCCCGATGCTCTCTCTCGATCCAAAATCCTTCGACCTCTTGCTTTTGGTTTGGGAGCCCATTTACAGGGAACCGATGGCGGTTACGTAACCGACGGCGGTCGAGTAGAACTGCATCCAGATCGGTAAGGAAAAAGTAGGCTATTTTTAGTAAAATAGCCCACTTTCCCCGCTTTTCCCCCGAGAGATTAGTCATGGGCTTGGTCAAGTGACTAGAAGGTCGGTTTGGGTGCGAGAAAGGGGTCATTAGTCATGGGTGTAGGTGTGGACCAAGTTATAGGTCTTAATTAGGTTAGTTTAGGTTAAGTTAGCAAAGCAACCAAGAAAGGTCCAAAAATAGGTAAAGAAAGGATAAAACACCAACACAAGGAAAATCACATGCAAGATAGATGAAGACCACGCATGAACACGAGTTAAATATAATATGTGGACAAGATAAGATCAATTTATTTATAGCACAAGTTAGAGATATAAGAAGAGCATACAACCTATATTTAGGATGTCTATTCTTAGGATTAAATCAAGTAAGTAGTGAAATACATTTTCCTATTGTATATAAATAGGTGTTGCACTCCTTATATTTGATGTGTGTTAAGTTTGTTAAGTGTTAAGGTGTGAGAGGTTGATATTGTTAGTAGTGGCATATGTGTAAGCGCAAAGACAAGATGATTGTTGTGTGAATGGATGTAATCAGTCGATTTTTGTAATAGAATGAACTATGCTTATCATGGATAATTATGTATGGATTTTCATGGTTAGTAGTGTTCTAAATGATGTAATGGGAATCCAAATACTACTGTTAATTATCTATGTTGATTAGTTTCTTTACTACATGTGTTATCTTTGCTATATTTTTTGTTGTTTCCATCCATAATATGATGATTAAATACACAAACCATATCTTGAAAAGTGAATAAAGGAGGAACTCGATACATTGTGCACAATTTGGGTGAGTTCCTAGACATCTGTCTTGGTGAAGTACCAATACGCCCGACCTTGTGAAGTGTTGGCAACTAGACTCCAACAAGTCGGTGTGGCAAAGTAGTTATCCTTGGATTTCCTACAAATTTTTAACATGGATCACATTTTATAACCCATTTATAGGCATTCTAGAAGAGATCGGGCCAATAATAAATACCTCTCAAGATCTTGGGTGCAAGATAACTAATTCTTATAAATTCCTCTGCATGTCGATCATGGTATACTTAAAAATATAATTCTATTGTTCCTCTTCAATGCACCTTAAGAAAGTTCCATCTAATCCTTTCTTGTACAATAAATTCTCCCAAATAACATACTATCCTTCCTTTAGGTGAAGAGTACATCTGTTTTTTTAATATATACCTCGGGGAAAATCATTGTAAGTAAAAATTATGTAATCTATGTATACTATGGATTGGTAGTACTCATGAAGGGGACAAGAGGGAGGTCTTTAATCAAGCATTCATAACTCTTTGAATAATCTTCCCACTCTTCTTTAGCAAGGAGTTCACACAAACCATTACCTCATACTTATTTAAAAGGCCTAATATCAAGATCATACTCTTAAATATTTGATACACAATTCCCTCTTTTTGAACCAGGATCATATTATATCATAATGGACTTTACTGTCGGGGCCATGAACCATAATAATGGTCTCAGAGTTCAACAATAAAATCTGAAAAAAAAATCCCAAAACCACTCGCATATGTATGTTTATCATACTGCAAATATTTGATTTAGTATGATTTTACAGGTGCACTCATGAATGCAATAGGCTATTTAACTTTTTCATCATTCTCTTGACCAAGGAAAGTTGATATGGTGTGTTTGGAAGCATAGTTGTAAATAATAAACTCTTTTTAAAGTCCAAATGGACCAAGGTGGGTGCCTTTGCAATAACACCTTTGATTGATTCAAAAGTTTCCTTAACTTATTTTCTCCATTTGAATGATTCCTTGGGTTTCACCATGTTAAAAATATCCTTAGTGAGCTCACCAAAGTTAGGAATTAACTTTCTTAAGAAATTTACCTTGTCAAAGAATGAGTGCACACCAGGGTTTTCTTGTGGGAAGATATAACCGTTGAATGGATTCAACTCTCTCCGCATCAATTTTTATACCTTCTTTTCTCAAAATGTGTCCAATGATATTTCCTTCACTACATTAAAAATTGAATTCTTAGGATTAAGAGAAATGGTGTTTTCTAAAATGGATCGGTACTTGTTCCAACCGATCCAAATACTCTTCTCTCGTATTTCAATACACTTTGAGGTCATCCAAGTATATTGTTATCACCAAATCACTGCACCCTATGAATGAACAGAATGTGAATAGGGAATTCAGTGTGATTGGGTAACAAGGGATCACCTCTCAAGCTGTGGGACTTGGGCTTGAGGTGAACTTCCAGATAAGGTCAACTTCCTCTTCCTAAACTAAGTGTTGTACTACTCCTAGTGCAATAAAATGGTTATCTAGACCTATGCTAACATTTTCATGGGTTTAGGGAAAGATATTTACAAGAAATAAAAATATACTAGGGATGGTGATGCACCAAATAAAGGGTGTTACTATACTTTGAGAAGGGTTTATTTGAAGAGGGTGTTGTACACCACAAGCCAACTTCACCTACTGCAACTTAGAGAGGGTAAACAAAATACCACAAACTAAGAAGCATGTGTTCCCTTTGTTAAACTCAACTAGAAAAACAATCTTTCGGTCTTCCAGTGAAGAAGGATGAAACTGAGAAGGGTGAACAAGCACCACAACTCAACTGTAGGAAAAACTCCACCACTTGATAAGCACGAACTCCCAAAACCTGTAATGTAAACTTGAACTTGCACAATGTACCTACAAGCATGAGAAAGGCACAAAGAAGTATATAGGATGATGAAAGGACTAATAGTAGTCACAAAACACACACTTTTATTACTTCAACATTGTGCACAATGCATCATTACATTCAGAAGAGGAAATGGTTTCCATTACAATCTTGGAGAAGAGGATTGAAAGTTCCCCAATCCACAAAGATAACTTGTAAAAGGAAGAGAATTCTTTAAAAAAATTTCACTTGTCTAAGATGTCTAACTTGTCCAACTTGTGTCACACGTCTAAGTTCTGCAACCAATGTGTAACCCCTTGGAATGAACTTCCAACTTACATTTATAGAAGAATGTTGTGAGAGAGGAGAGGAGAAGTCATAAATTCCTTCCCAAAATGAAGGTACATGATGGTCAACATTAATTACAAAGTTGGTTGAACCACTTAAGAACCCCATAATGTGTCATAAATGAAATATTTGAAATCATCTTCTTATTTTATTAAAATAATATTTAAATAAAATATTTTAATAATAATAATAAATATCATTATTAAAATATTTTAATAAAAATATTAATTTAATTATTATTAAAATAATATCAATCTAATGAAAAATTCAGTGGAATCCTTTAGGACTCGTTTGCATTGAGAAAGGGGGGGTCCATGAGAAACGGTAAAAATTATCAACTCGGTGGTTGGCTCATCGAGCCAACTCACCAAGTTATTATCGAGCTCCACCTTCAATGTTCCTTGCCATCTCTTCTCGGGATGCCATGATCCCTGCAACTCACACTCGCTTTGATCAATCCCAAGAGTTATTTCACCGAATCATCCATGTTTGATCTTCAAAATCATCATCTAAGCTCCTTCAACATGACTTGACTCCATCTCGAACTCATTGAGATGGAAATAGCTCAATACCTCTATATGCCTCACTCCCCATCGTGTTGTAGCTTAATGGGTCATTTTCCAACTCCAAGCTATTCATCACAAGATTTCCTAACTCGCAACCCTAATCATCGCATCACCCTTGCGAGCTCAACCTAGTTTGTGTTCCAAGCAACTCGAGTGACATGGCCATCTCGAATTGATCCTTCACATTGTCTCATCATGTCCAACTCGCGACTCAGCTTTATGATCCCGAAAACGATTTGAAAATTGAGTTCTATGAGCAAATCACAATGCATGGAAAGCTTCTCCATGTTTGGGTGAGACTTGGTGAACTTACCTTTTTGGTTCCACATCCACGAATTCTGTGAGCTCATCATACATTGACGAACTCAACATCCCTTTGCAATTTTCTTGATTTTCATCCATGACTCCTCAACGAGCTGATCTACAAGCTTAACGCCTTCAACCTCTATTTTTCCTTGAGGTCTTTACGGCTTAAAAGGAAAAAATAGTGATCTTCTCATTGACTCGGTACCATAAATATTCCTTGCTATGACCATGACCCAAGGATCGATCCATTCTATACCTCGAGCTTGCTCCAAGCTATTCCAATGCGCCACTCGAATCTTCTCTCGTGTCGATCCCTTCACTCCAACTCGATGGTCCATAGATTTTACCATCTTCACCCTACGTATAACCTTGTTAGTGAGGAGCTTGAGCCTATCACTTCCCTACATCACGCCATCCTATAATTTGATGTTGGGTCCTTTGCATGAGCTCGTCCTAGTGAGTTGTTTCAAATGAGCTCCCTCTTCATGATTCTTCCAAGCTCCTAGATTTACATCCATCCACCAAGTTCGATATCTTCATTGAGCCACAAAGTCACTTTATGAGCAACTCGGATCCCTCATACGAATGACTTGGCCTACCTACTCTTTTCCAAACCTATGTCTCTCACCGCATCGTAACCTTGAGCTCAAGTTCCTTCATGAATCACCGAGTCTAGCACTCTTAACTAGGTATCCCAAGCTTCATTCACAATGTCAGATTCAATTCATGATTGGCCGTTCACCTCCACAGATTTGTTTTAAATACTCATCATTGAGCAACTTGTCCATCGTTGGGCTAACTACTTCCGAGGATAGAATGAGCTACTTGTATAAGTTCTCTCCTCCCGAAAACATCAATGATCTAACATTCTCACCATTTCCCATGAACTCAATGTCGAGCTAATTTGAAACATCTCTTCTGATGTGGAACGATCAAGCTCCTTGCGTTTACTTTTTTATTATGACCATCCACTATGTTCCTCATGCTAAGTAACTTGCTCATGGATTCAAGTCGCCGCATTCTGCGAGCTCATCTCGATGGCCGAGTTGAATTCCACTAGCCAACCTTCATGATGAAGCTACATGAGATTATATCCTCGATGTCAATTCTATGAGCCCATACCCATAATTTTTCATGACCACACCATTTGAAAGCTCACTCATCTTAACTTTGAGTATGAGCTTCTCCTGCGACATCAGGATGCTTGTGTAACATTCCACTCAGCTCATCGATGCCAAGTCCATCAATCTAATGTGCCATTATCGCCAACCATCACCATGTTGCTCGGTCTCATCAATAACCTTCTACATAACTCAGAAAATGACTCGTTGTCTTGTCCACAACTACTCAATCCCTCAAACATGCTTTTAAATCCCCTAACAACTCACCTGGAGAATCGAAACCAACTCGGACTCCTCCCATTATGAAACTCTTGTGTTGGGTAGTCATTTCGACATCCCCGCATGGCAATGCTCTCTTAAATTTCCACGTTCTTGGAAAAATGAGTCTCAGAACCCCCCTACGTAGAAACCTTGTGTTGGCCTGCCATCACCGAAACCTCACTTTGGCCTCCCACCTTCATTATTCCCTATGTGAAACTCTTACCTCATCTCACCAATATTATTATTCCCACTTGGCCATAATTTTGAATTTCTCCCACACAAACCTTCCCAAGCTCCTTCCATCTGGCGAGCTCCTCTAATAAACTCGGTCCCCTTGTTTGAACTCAATTATTTTATGGCAAACCTGGTTCCCGAGCCCTAACATTGAGCTCAATCTAAATCTATCTGTTTACTCACAAACTCAGGCTTCACTTGGTGAAACATGCTGAGCTCCTTACTTGCATTTGTGAAACCCCGAGCTATCTTTAGTTCGATCCCGTGACTCGTTCTTCATCGAGCTCCTAAGAGCTCGGTCCTTTATAACAATTTTTTGAGTCACCGCCATCTTGAATTTGTAATCTCAGGCTCCACTACTGAGACATTCCACAAATAATTGGGATACCATTATTTACCATGCACGATCTCATGGTTAGGTTTCTTAGTGCAAGAATTCCTTTGGGAGCCGCTCGGGACTTTCAACTTATGAAGTGTCTTTTGCATCGAGCTCATTAGCCAAGCTACTCGGTGAGTTATCCCTTAACTCAACCCCCTAATGTGGATCCTCTTAGAATGTTATTTTTCTCTAATAAGTGACTTTCTTAGTAGATTTCTTGAAACTAGAGGGTAATGTAAGTACAACAAGACCCTTTAAACCTGATTTACAAAATTTGATCATTTCTGCATGAATCATTTGAGAGTGAGCCTCTTAAATATCAATTTCCTTGCTCTGAGTAAACCCTGAGCTTTGAAAACCCAGAAAGGAAAAATAGTTCAAGTATGTTCTTGAATCCTCTCCGAAACATCGTAAATTTTCTCAAAACACAAAAACTTGCATGTAGGCCCCTAAGTCCTTTAGTGAAGACCTAAAGTTCAATAGGACCTCGTTGTCCAAATTTTCCATGTGTACAAAATTAGATAGCATATACCATTATGAAATTTACTCTCAAGTCCTCAAAATCTAAATCCATTTCTCTCTCAAAACTAACACCTGTATTAATTAATCTGAAATGCATATAATGATATGCAAAAGTACCCTAAAGGGTGGTGAAAGTAGTTTTGAATTGATCTACTTTGGCCACCTCAATTTGATTATACCCTGATAATCCATCAAGTATGGACATCATTTCTGATCCATTGGTTACTTGCAAAATATGTTCCATGACCGGAAAGGGGTAATTATCTTATAGTGAAGCTAGATTCAAGTTCCAAAATCCACACAAATGTGGATTTCACTATTCTTCTTTCTCACTAGAACAATGTTGGCTATCCATGTTGAGTGATGGATAGGGAATATGATGCAAGCATTGAGTAGATTTTCAACTTCTTCTTTGATGGTTTCAACAATTTTAGGATTGTATTTATTAACTTTTCTTCTTTTGAAATTCCTTCACATTGGGTTTCAAAGGGATAGAGTGTTGCATAGATTATGGTTGGAAGGACTTGAGATATTCATATGAATAAGCTAGCACATCAAAATAATTTTTCAAAAAATTTGAAAATTTTATGTGTTCCTCAGGTGAACAACACTTTCCAATGTTTACCATCCTCGGATATTCACTTGTTTCAATATTTACTTTTTCATATTTAGCAAAATATCTAGGTTGATCCTTAGCTTTTCCATGAATGAACCTATCATGTTTATCAAACAATTATTCCAGTGAAACCAATCCTTTCAAAATTATATTTCCTTTTAGTTGAATCACTCCATCCTCATCAACTTGATCACCTTTGGTAATTTTAATACATCAATTGTTGTAAACTCCCATGGGAGGGTATCACTTCTTTCAAAATACATGGACCTAAAATCACCAGTCTACTAAAAGAAAGACAAGATGTTACATCATCATTGAACACCTTCCAACTCTTTGAGTTGTTGGGAAAATTTGGATGGAAAACCTTTTCCACTAAATACTTATGTTCACTAAAATCAGGATAAGGAATATTTAGATGGGCGGACATCGCCAATGAATCATCTCTACTATTTTGATCATGAGGGACTGCTTTGATATCAAATGCATCAAAATTTTATATGTAGTCCTATACTTTATTTCTGTAGTGACGAAGATGACATTTTTACTTGGAACAAGTCTCTTACCTATTTTACAATGAGCTCTACATCTCCTTGCACTATGAAGTTTTTATTCCCATTTCTTTGGTGGCTTTGTAATCCAAGAAATAAGGCTTCATATTCAATAGTGTTTTTGGTATTGGAAAACTATAGCTTGTATGATAAAGGAAATAAATCTCCTTGTGGAGAAGACAAAACAATTCTAGCACCTAACCCAATTGACGAGAAACTTCCATCAAACTCCATATTCTAAATCTCATCAAGCAATTTTAGTTGGGCTTTCTTCAAGAATGGGAAACTCTTCATCTTATTTAAAACTCATAAAATAATTTTCATTACCTCTATCTTCAAAAGAACCTTTCCACTTTCCCTACTTTGGAATAGGATATGTGCTCTGGGATCATCATATTTATGAACCGTATATTTCATTTTTGGTTTGGGGAGAAGCTTCTTCATTTCATTCTTGACTGGTATTGAATCAGAAGACTAGTCCATTTGTATTTCTTCTCCAACATCCTAACACAAAAATTTACTAAGAAGCATACCATAGGTAGTCAAGCATGTCCACCACCAAAATTGTCACTTCTACTCATTTTTCCGAAAAATCTATGAAAGTAAGTTTTGCATCTTTAATCCTACCAAAGAAGAGGGAATTCCTTTGTTTCCATTGAGTAAGTAATGACCAAATGTTTTGGAGAGACTCAAGCTAAGAGCTTGGGAAAAATTAGTGGGAATAATATTATTATATGTACTAGAGTCAATAATGTAATAATTTAATTGGTATCCATTGATCAATAAGGAAGCATGAAAAAGGAACAATCTTTCCTATGGATGAAGGGATATAAACTAAGATATTTTCAATTTTTCTTTACAAGGGAGTGCGGAGTAAACCTTTAAAATTGGGTGACACATTTGGTTTCAAGTTACCACCTTTGATTAAATTTTCTAGCCTATCAAATTCTTTAGAATGAATTTGTATAAATTATGACTCATAAATATGAACGTTAGATTTCTTTCAATGATCAATAATATCAAAGGTGAAAGAAGAAATTTCAGGAACATTGGAAGGACTAGGAGTAGGTTGACTTACTTTACGGGAAATATAGGCAGATTCTCATTATTCTTTTGAGATACAGGACTAGAAGCACTACTTTAAGAATGAGTAGGAGTACTTGACTTACCTGAAATAGAAGATGTCTTGAGAGAGGATGTAGATTCGGGATTATTCTTAGTTGACTCTACGGATATTAGGAGTGGACAACATCTTATAGTTATTGTGTTTTCTAATTTTAGATTCATCTTTGGTAGGTCCTTTTTCTCCTTCTTTACATGCCCAAATGATTTCTCTTTTTCAAGAGTTTTGGAACATGTGAAAACAACACAAGAATGGTTGTTCATGTCAGCTACGGTATCTTCATATTCATCCTTGGAAGAAGATGCATATTCAAAGAATCCAAGTTATGCATATCATATCTCTTCAATGAGTAGTCCACATTCTTCCTCTTCCTCTGAAGCAACCTCTTCCTCATTTTCCTCATCCAAATGTGTCTCACAAGAGGCATTCACAGGTGGAGCTTCAAGTGCAAGCCTTCTTTCTCCTCTGGAAATCTTATTTTGGTTCTGATTCTGATTTTAATTTTGATCATTTTTCCTTGGGATATCTTTGTATGGGGTGCTCTAAGTGAGATATTTTTTAGAGCAAGAAATTCATTAGCAATTTTTTACACTAAAGGGTTCATAGTTCCGAACTAGAATTATAACCCCGATCTTTGTGTGACCCTTTCCTGATTTTTCCATACATAATGAGGTCATCCTCTACATCAACTACAAGTTATTGGGCCTCATCTAGGGTAGTGGGTTGATATCTTCTCATGATGAATCCCACCACCAGAAATTGAGAATTTGTGAAGACCCTCAATTGGTTATCTTCAAGTGTGCCTTGTAGGTTCATGAATCGTGTAGAGTAACCTATTGAATTTAGCAATGAAATCCCTTATAGAATCATTTGGTTCCTTCTTCAACTAATACCATTGTGCAAGAAATGTGTGAGCATCTTTAGCAGGCTTGAATATAGCCTCAAATTTTATCTCCATTTGTGTCTAATTTGTGATGGATCTCTTTGGTGGGTGGTAGAATCAATCTAGAACAAATTTTTGTAATGACTACACAAACAAATACATGAAGACATACTCATGTTCAAATCATAATACTCAAGGCTGTGATGAATGCAGAAATTTGTTCATTCAAATGTTTTTTCCATCCCCTCTAAACTTGGTCAAGTTCTTCCTTGATCTCTAAGAAACTCATGAAGTGGGGGAGGTAGAGCCAACGAGCCTATATTTTTCCCCCGTGGTATAGATGAGGACATTTATCATTCTTATTCTTCTAGGGAATGATATTTAACGGTGTTGCAAATGGTTCTTTAAGGGGATATTCAAGAGGAAAGTTAGGTTAAAATCAAGGAATAATTCTCAACCAGCTTGTCTTGTTGTCTGGACAATAGGAAGTATGAAATCGAATTGTTGTTGTTCTTTGAATGTAGGGTCAATTATGTCACTTGCTTGATTATCTCTTGTATACCTTATTTCCACCAACTTTTACAAGATTTTTCCAAGAGGGATATGGAATTTTCAGCTTGGAAAATGAAAGGTTTCTTGCAAAACTCAACAATAGATTTTTAAGTAATGAGTTCCATATTTTTGAATTTTATATTTTCTGGAATTTTATGATTTTTTTGTAAACTTTTTGGATATTTTTGGTATATGAAAATAAATCCACCCCATGGTAGGTGCCAAAAACTATTGCTGAAATAATTTTTCACAAGAAAAAAATTAGTGGTTTTCACCAATAGTCACAAGACTAGATCCCTCCTCTTGGGAATGGGGAGGCTCCCATTTATTGAATGTAGGGAAAACTAAAGTTTGTGGGTGGTTGTAGACACAAAATCATTCCCATAATACTATTTTACTATGACGTCAAGTATGTTTTTTATATGCATGGATCTTAAGTAAGAAAAGTATTCATTAGTGACACAATCCTTTGTCCATCCACTTGTTTTAATTACTTCTATTGTCTGCTCTCACATTTTTCATTTTTGTACCCATTTCTGGTCAGGTCATAATGATCTCTATCTATCTATCTTTTCACATTTGTCATCATTTATCCCAGACACCAATGCTCACTCTAGACACTAGCGCCTAGGCACTTCTATCCATTTTGGGCACTTCTGTCCTCTTTTTTATTTTCACACTTTTTTACATTTTTATTTTTCTTATGCTAATCCCAAGCTCATAGTCATCCTTTCGTGTCACTAGTGTCGAAATTCAAATAAGAGATCCATATATATACACAACATACACTCTATTATTTTGGTTGGAAATTCTAAGGGGAAATCACATCTACATATTATCACTACCATCAAAAGGACTACATTTTTGATGCATACACTGCATAGGAAGGGGAAGTGCTCAATTCCATATCACACATTTTCATCTTATCTAGCTACAATCCCATTATCTTGGCGTCATTGGCATGCAAGGGAAACCTAAGGACACTATTACACACACAAACACAAAGAACTACATGGATTCTAAAATGTAGTGTAACACTCAATCATAATTTCACGCTTTAGGTGACCATCGAGGTCATTCTGACTTCACATATTGCATATTTCATTCCAATTTGATGTGTTTGTGAGATTGTGCAGGTAGCTAGGGTTCATTTGTGTGTTAGAGGTACCCTCAACGATCAAAGAGTGAATGTCAGGAAACTTATAAGAAGTGGTAGAAAAACCCTAGTGACATAAAATAAAGTATATTTTGAGCTTCTCCGCAATCACTAGTGCCCAAGAACAATCACCAAATCCCATGCGCCCTTGTCCAACATCGGGCACCCATGTCCAACATCATCTTCAAGTTCCCGATTTTATAGAGAGCAATTACAACATTGTTTCAATCATGTCTAGCACTTTACACTGCCTAGAATAGTTACATATTATGGAGGATTCAACTAATTCATTTATCTCTCCTATTTACATATCGATTTGAATTGTGTAAATACTTAACATCGGTATCTTTATTGTAATTTACCATATCAGTTACTCTGCAATTATATTTAATTCATTTTTTTATTAAATCATTTGGTGAACCCATTCTTCTTCAAACTTCTTACCCTAGGATTCCAAAACCCTCATGGCTAAAAAGAGGTCCTCCTCTCCCAAGTATAGAATGGACGATACATGTTTGCAACCCTTTTTTGATGATACTACTATAGAATCTGAATTTCATGACCTCTATCGCAATCCTAAATGTGATTCTTCTGTTCTTCAAAAAATTCTTGCTTTCCAAAACACTCTTCTTATTGGCCATGACACCCCTAACATTTACATAGTCTCCCCTGACAAAAGAGTTGCTTCATGTTCTCCTTCATCTTCTATAGTCACCCATACTACTACACCTTCTTCTCCTCCTATTATAGCACATGATAATATTATTGTAGATTATTTTCTTGATCATGTTCTTGTTTGTGATAATATGGATACCAAAAGAATTCTATTTATAATGCTGAAAATGTAAATATGTGTGATGTCATTTCTACTAATAGTCAAGATGAATGTAAATTTATATCTCCTACTCTTCCTACTTCTGAAAATATTTCTAATGATTGCAATGATAAATCTGATATTAGTACTCCTACCAATTATTTGTGTTGATGATAATCTTGATGAAATACTTTCTTGTGAAAATATGACTGATAGTGATGTTGATTATGCTTCTAATCATGAACATGTTAGTGATGATGTTACTTCTCTTAAGAATGTTGAATGTGAATTTACTACTCCTTTTTTTCCACTTCTATTTTTTTCATGATGATTCTCCTCCTACTAGTATTACACCTCTTATTATATCTTTTGAGTCTGCATCTAGCATTCCCATAGAACTCCATGTTCTTCTCCTCCCCTTCCACCTCCTTCTCCTCCTTTTCACATTCCCATGATCACTCACAATGGCAATATCCAACCTCCTAATATGCCTATAACTTCACTAACCATCCCTTCACATGATATTCTATCACTCATGCATGTTATTGCACTTTGCAATCTCAAGTTCATACACTCACCCTCGAAAGTAAATCCTATTATGCTTCCATTGATAATAATTCTTTGCATGGAAATCCTATTCCTAAAAAGATTCACAATTCTACTTTTCCAAAGGAATTCATCATGCCTAACTTCTCATGTTTTGATGGCACTAGCAATCCTTATTTACATCTCAAGCATTATCATTCAACCATGTCTGCTTATTCTAATGATCACTTGTTGCTCAAATCATTTCAGCATATTCTTATTGATCATGTTCTCTAATGGTATAATCACTTGCCTTATGGTTCCATTAGTACTTATTATGATATGTAGGATGTTTTTCTTAGACAATTAATTGCTAACAATGGTCCTAAAGTTACATATGAATGTTTTCCTTCTTTTCATCAAGGAAAGAATGAACCAATTTTAGATTACATCTTACACTTCAATTCTTGCATGCATTAGTTATTATTTCAGCCCATTGATTTAGAAAAGCAATTTATCTTTTTTCGTGGCTTAATTCTTGCATTGAAAGAAAAAATATTATATGATACATGTGAATCTTTTACTCTCTTATGCTACAAATTCATTGATTTAGAACAAGATTTAATTGTTGCACATGTTATATCACCCTCTTCTACTTCTTCTACTATTTCATCATCTACTACTTCTTCTCCTCTTCCATCCATTAAGCTCCCTCCATGGTCACCATATCCTCCTCCATGTAAGTGTCTTCCTTCCTCCACTACGCCGGATTCACCTAAATCATATCCATCTCCCACTCATGAACCATTGCAATTCTCACATAATGTAAAAATTCATGATGTCTTGTGTGCTTTACATGACAAACATTTAATCTCCTTACCTTATAATGAGCATCATCCACCCCATTGCTCACAATGCTAGCGTGGCTGCCCTTTCTACAATTTCCACCGCATCAATGGACACCGTGATAATGATCTGTTATGCTCTCTATGATCGCTTACAAAAATTAGAAGAAAAAGGTGTCATTGTTTTCTACGCTCACTTTTCGAGAGCGCTCTCTCTCAAATATTTTGCATAAGCATTCTTCCACCATTGTTCACTTGTCTCCTTCACCTCCATCTAAAGTAGTCATCCGCCCACCTCCTAAGGTCATTATCCATCCACGTCCTCCATCTAATCCACATATGGTCGCATCCTCTCATTCCTCACACATTGTTATAGTACCTCATTGGCTTCCTAAGCCCCTTACTTCCACACTTCCTCCCACCACACCTTCTATTCTTGGCTCCATTCCATCTAGCATCCAATTTGGAAGTTAATCTCATATTGTTTCTTATTCACGTGCTCCATCCATGCCTTGTAGGCCTCTTAATCTATGGTAGATATGTTATCCCTAAAATTGACAAGGAAATTTTACTGTTGCATAACCATACCGAAAATTTTGTTTCGATCCTCGTTAGGGATCCTTCGCGTCAAACGTCAGAAAATCCCTCCCCGAGAAATCTAGTTTTCGAACTTAGTCTTTTTGAGCCTTTTTTGGCTGGGCGCATGAATTTTCCTTGTAACACATAATTTTGATGCGCCCCCTTAAAAGCCTTTGGCGCATGGTTTTCCATGTTAGCACGCTTCTCGGTGCGCCAAAGGGCGCACGTAATCTACATGCAACACCAATTTTTGGCGCGCCAAAGGGAGCACCTAACTTCATGTCGACAACGAATTTGGTGCGCCAAAGGCGCGCTCATTCTTCTGTTGCCATTTCCTTCCATGCGCCAAAGGGCGCACGCTTTCCCTTGTCGACAGCAGTTTCCATGCGCCATTTCAAAAGGTTGGTGGCGCATTAATGACAGGTTTTTCTATAAATATCAGTGCGCGCCCAATGTCATTTTCATTCTTTTGTCGAGCACGTGATACTTTTCAACCATTCCATTTCTCCTAATGCATCACTTTCATCGTGTTGTGGACCCGCTCAAGGAATTTTTGCTATATCTAAGGTAAGAGGTTCTCCCTCTTTTCCATTCTGTGCTTTCATGTTCTCGCTTTCGTGTTCTTGGTCTGGGCGTTTCTTGGTTTTCGTTTTGGTTTGCTGGCCTGTTTTACTGAGGTTTGTTTAGGCTGGTTTCCCCCTTGGTTTGCTGGCCTGTTTTCTTCTTTTCTTTTCTTTTCCTCCTCCTCCCTCTTTCCAGATCTGCTGGAAGGGGAGCTGTTTTAAAATGGCTTGGTCTAAGGATCTTTTGATATGAAACCCTTTGTCCAAGCGGCCTTTGAAATGGAGAAAAGAATGAATATGTTTGAGAGTGTTCTCTCGGCGCCTTTAGCGCGCCTTGTTACAAAAAGGGACATTGCGCCCTCGGCCATTGCACTCACACACCATGCAACACTTTCAAAATCCGTGCTCTAATGGCGCCCTTTCCATCCTACTGCAGTTTGAAATCATGTGCCCCGAGCGCACCCCTTTACATGCTCCAAGTGTAAAACCCGCGCCTCCTTAAAAAGCCTTCTACGCACTTTGTCCATCTTTGCATAATGTTTCCATGCGCCAAAGAGCGCACCCAGTTCCGATGCAACAAAAGCCTTTTTTCGCAAGTATAAAGATTACATAGTCTCCGATGGCATAACATGATGTTGTGTAAACCCTCCATGCGCGCTATTATATTCCTTTTCGGCGCATCATTCGTCCATGTTACACAATCTTTCCATGCGCCATAGGGCGCATAACTCCCCAATGTAACACGCATTTCTCATGCGCCATGTTATAAAATGCAACTGCTTTCATCCATGCGCCATGCGCTTTTGGTGCCAATATAACCTCTGCAACATTCCTTTCTTGCGCGCCTTATCTATTTGGCCTGCCAATTGTATTTTTCCTGCGCCCTGAGCCTTTAAATCTCTAACTCCTCCTGCTAAGCTTTCCAATGGAAGATCAAATGACTAATTCAACCTTTTTGGATTGGGTCTCTCTTCTTCTTCGTGCAGATCAGCAGCTGAGTTCGAAAGAACACATGTCTACGTCAAGCAAGAAGCCCACCAAACCAAGAGGAAAGGCAAAGCTAACAGAAGAAGAAATGAAATACAAATATCAGAAGGTCAGGATGCCCGAATCACAGGCTGAGTGCAGTATGGATGTCCGGGACTCTGAATTGGGTCACATTGACATGGATGAGTTCTGGCTTAGAACTCAAAAGGTTACAAGAAGTCCATGGATGGACAAACTAATAGGCAGTGCCCTGCACTTTGCCGGAGGAATCCCTGTCAGCGCTGTGAACAACGAATTCATGATGGTTGTTGCACAATCCTTCAACAAGGACACAAGATGTGTCGAGAACAGCAAGGGCGAGGTAGTCATAAACCTCACTGCCCGTCATTTTGAGTTGATGCTTGGCATCCCTCACCACCGGAACTACGTGGCTGTTAGCCAACAGGAATGCATCAAGGCCTGGGAAGACAACGAAGGCCAGTGCATGCAGTTAATGAATGAGGTCTACCTAAAGAATAAGAAGGTAGTGACCCGGTGGCCTCAGACTATCCACCGAAGTGATTTCTCAGAGGAACTCAGTGATACTATCACTTTCCTAAGCAGAGTCTTCGGGCTTTCAGATGCCCACTATTTCCATAAGTGGATGCTGCGGTACCTGGAGACAATGAATAAGAATTTGCCCGATCAGCGCTTTTGCTGGGGTGAAATAATAAGCAACACCATCTCGAAGCAATAAAGCAATGACTCTGCCACAACTGGAGTATTTCATATGAACTCCTATGTAGTCTACGCTGGCAGCATCGGCAAGGGGATTACCCGGCTCAACCGAAGTGGAGTATGGCCTCAGGCCAAGATATTTGATTACTATCCAGAGATGAGGCTAGAGAATAGTATCCCTCAATTTGCTAAAATCAATGATGTTTTCTTCTATCACATCATGTGCATGTTGCGGCCAAATTTGACTCATAGCCGGACAACCAAAAACATAGTGGCAGTCACAGAGAAATGGGGGGCCCTGTTCACCCAATTTCCCACGTTCACCTATCTAAGGGCCGCCAACTTTTTGGGAGAACCAACCAGGCTACCGATCTTTGGGCCAAAGCTGATTCTACTAGAATTATCAAGGCAGCTGGTCACATACCATGAGAAGTGCCTCAAAAGAAAGAAGGGCGGAACTCCTTTCCCCCTCACAGTGGGCCGGTACACATGCTCCTCCTATCACAAGGCGAAGGAAATGTTCACAGAAATGAGTCGGAGTTGCTTGAATTTGAAACATGACTTCCCGGCCAGCCTACCTTCGACCACTGAACCAAGGGCTAAGCTTGATCTGATACATGTCCCTCAGATTGAGGATATCTACATTGACGTTCTCCATGAGGTAGAACTCAAAAGAAAGGATCACTCTCGCTTGGCATTAATGGAAATCATCCAATACGGAGTGGCCATTGTCCCAAAAGGCTTCCAAACCACGGAAGATGAAGTAGACAAAGTGTATAATGACACAGAAGGGGATGATTGGCCCTTCCCGACATTGTGAAGCAAGGCTCCTCAAACAATTGAGGAGAGGGTAAAAGAAACTATGCGGAGAACGGAGCATTGGTGCCGCATGAACGGACTAATCTATCTCGGGGTAGATTTCACGACTTCCCCTTTAGGCAACGCACCTCCAAGGTCAAAGAAGTCAATCTGCTGTTAAGGCAAAGGTGCCAAGGCGAACCTAGCACCATTCAGGGAGGAAGCCCTGAAAGTCCTCTTCCTTCGAGCTGAACAAGTAATAACTCTGGATTCGCTAGAGAAAGAATTGACAGAGGATAGTCCTATACGCCCATCCACCTGTGATGTCGGCGTCCTTCAACTTCAGAGGTCCCTTCTATCCCTTCTTCTTCTTCTCTTCCTTCCTCCTCGAGTGACTCAAGCAACCACTCCTTTGGTTGTGTCCTCTCGCCCCTTCTTCTACTCTTTCCCCGCCTCTTCATCTATCTTCTCCTCCTTGCTGATTTGTCTTCTTCCATTTCTTCCCTCATCTCCGAGCTCCCTTCCCTTCCTATGTCTTCTGTGGTTGCGGTTTCCCTTTCTCCCGTGGCACTTCCTCGGCTATTCTTTCGATGCCGCCGCCACGTGTCTCCACGTTTTCCCCTCTTCTACCGTTGCTGCCTCCCCTCTGTCTCTCGGTGCTTCTTCTATAGGACCACTTGGATCTCTCAAAGAACTAAGCCAACAAAAGAGGAAAGTCCCCATCGCTCCGATGGACTTTTCACCATTCCTACTAAAGGAGTAAAGAAGCACAAGCCGGTTACACGCTTCTCAAAGAGCGCTGCAGGTGAGAGAGTCATGGAAATAGCATACCCCAACCCCCTCAAAGAGAAAGAAGATCTGTCTCCAACAGATTTCACCGTGACCCAAGTCACAATGGGGACATCCTCAGAAAGTCTCCAGGGGGAAGCTCTTTCCGCAGTAGATGCACTCTGCAAGAAGCTTCAGGAAACAAAAGAGGAGAAAAGGCTACTAAAGGAGCAGAACAAGTATCTGCTTCAAGCCTTACAGAAGATGGGAAGTGCACCTCCCACAATCGCCTTACCGAGACTCCCCTTTCGAGCTGCTCACCAGGAGAAGATTAATGAGTATTCAAAAATCGGCGAGCAAGGTATGGCTGTTTCTGCTTGGAGGAGCCAGATCCTCAAAGATAGTGAAAAAGTAATCGCCGAATATATCAGTTTATACCTGAACATCGAGAAGGCGAATAAGAACTCCAAGCACTTAGCGAGCCCGATATCGAAGAGTTAGAACATGCTGAGACTCAATCACGAGACCTTCCAACAAATGTTCATCGCTGGTCAAGATCCACTTTGTCAAGTTCGGAGTCTTCGGCCATCCAAGGGCCCTCAACAAAACTATGTCCACTTTGGACTATCGGATAGATCAGCTAGAATTCGTTTTGGAAAAGATAGACAAGGTGAAGGAAGAGGCCCTAGATGCAATGCATCAAATGGAGAAAATTGTTCTATCTATGACTCCCGGGTTGCTCACTCCTTCCCTCACCTTGAGATCAGCTGATGATACTATCCGGGTTTTCAAGGAGATAGCTTCTCAAGGGATAGGGCCAGAAGTCACGTTCGACATCGAATCCATCAACAACCTACTGGCCTGTAGGGACTTCATCGGGTCCCTAATCGAGGCGGGTAAAGATTATTCCAAACTCCCGGAAAAGCTCATAGACGAGCGGGAGACTTGCGAAGCAATCAGTGAACGGCACAAGGATCCATCACAGGATCAATTTGGGCCAATGATCAGCAAGTTCTTGGAATACCGCGCTCAGTTCCACATATCATCACCTGAGCAGCACCAGAAACCCCTTTTCGGCCGCAGGATGATGATGATGAGTAGCTTCTTCTTCTTCTTCTTCTTCTTCTTCTCTCTATTCTCCGACTTTCTTTTCGTAATATCTGAAGTAAGTTGGCACAAATGATGACATCATCCATGTTGCATCATGGGATGATGTCATCCATCCAAGTTGTCAAAGTCAACATGACTTTTAGATATTTTGTAAATATCTTTGTAAATAAGTGGTTGGCTCCATTTTGCCTTCTCTCTCCCTCATCTTCTATAAATATTGGAATACTTGTTGTATTCAAGGGTGAACATTTTTTAGATAGAAATAGAAGTGAGGAGAGAAAGACTTTGAGCTTTCTTATGTAAAAGAACAACGAATACAATTATTCAGACTTTGTGCTCAATAGCTGTGTTATACATTAGATCTTTCTTACGTTAGATCTGTATGTGTTTAATCTGTTGGATTCATATCTACTTTTCCGTCATTTGTTTATCAGTATTGCTTTGTTTATTTATGCAAGTAGGTTTGGCTCTGTTTACTACCAAACTAAAAACATAAATCTTCTGACCTTTCTGCTTTGGAATTCATTTCTTTTCTTCCTTCGGATCTGTTCTTTCTCTTCTCCTTCTTTCATTCCTTTCTTTTCGCAGCCTGAAACACTCTACCGGGATGAGATCCCAACCCCCGAAGGCAGAATCTGTGAGACTTGCATAGGTTCCTGCTAGTAGAAATAGCAATAAACCAGGGCCATTCATTGCCTCAAAGAGGGCTAAGCCTATCGCACACTTGCCTGCTCGTATCCATAAATCATGCCCACGCGACGATTTTCGGACCAACAAGATAACATCCACTTTCCATCTCGTTACCCTATGACACATTCTCGTGTTATGGTTCACACTTGACTTTTGAGGGAATATTACATACATGAACCTCTCCTTTCCCACATCACACTCTATGCTTCATGATATATATTTCTAGCACACATTTTCAAACCATTTCCCGATGACACACTCTTGTTCTATGGTTCATTCTTGATTGCTAAGGGGGCATTTATAAATGAACCTCATCCTCACACTGGGGTAAATCTCTCTTCTCCCCCACTAAGTCTCATCACATGATATTACGCCAATTATCTTACATATCATCATTATTCAATTATCAACATATCCTTATTTAACTCTCTTATCTTATCTACCTCACATTGTACTTTTACCCATTTATCAAATTACATCACGGACATATATACTTCTATTTATCACATCATCTACTTCTCATTTTATACACATACATTCTTTATCTAGTTTACTACTTATCCTATTCTTTCCACATTATAACACATTCCAACATTCATCAATCAAAACAACCATTTCAATAATGCATATACTCTATATCACAAGATACAATGCATAAATCATAGTCATCACATAATATACACACGCATCAACAACAAATGCAACAAAAACATCCATTTACTCATATATATCATCCCAAATCATAATTTTCAAAATAAAAATCATTAGGGGCAAGACCCCATGCATCGCTATAACATATCCAATACATCATACATCATTTTAGCTATCACTATATACAATCACAAAAGCTCTAGAACTAGAGGCTTTGCCTCTCACTCTACATCGTTGATCTCAACCCCTATGTCTCTCTCTAATTGAATATATAATACATAAATCTTGGTTGTATTTTCTATAATTTGGCCTCATAACTCAACATATCTAACAAACACATCTTGAGTTAGGGCTCCTCCTCCTCTAATGGCATGCTCGCTCAATAACATGGTACACGTGGCTACTATTATAGCCATTGACTCGAACAAATGGGCATGCTTGCCCGCAATAAGCATCAACTCTCTCTAGCATACCACCTCCCATGAGCACATCTAGAGGCATGTTCCACGTCAACATGCGTATCGACGAATCTACAATCAATGACCAATAGGAATCACCTGCAATAAAAAAACCAACATTAGTTACTACACACCTTTGTAATATATAATAACCAAAACTAAGAAATCACAATGAACAATATTCACATTCAGCGTGTGCCCCTACTATACCATATACATCAACGGCAGTGTCCGCCCTCTCCTCCAACTATCATCTCACCTTCCACATCTATTGGAAATTGCAACACCCATTGATGTTTCATCCACCACCGCTATATGCCTTAGTACACCTGCATCATCAACCTATATAGGCTCTATAGCCACATATGCCTCATCTGGACCAGGATGCACTACACTAGTTGTCCTCCTATCCTCACTCCTACTCGCCTCACCACTCTAGTAGATCTCAACCATATATATGGCTCTAGGGGCACATACTGGGACATGCCAAACTTGTCTACATACTCATTCACCCTAGAAAAACTTTTTCACCCCTAGGAATCGATTATCTAACCACATGGTACACCGAATGCATTGCAACTCCACATCATCCTCAAACCAACATCCATATTCTCAGTATATGGTCTTCATATAATGACCCCAGGGCCCATCTGATATAACATCGACCTATAGGTGGTCATATCCATCCTTCTTACATGGGTGCCTACCCACCTTCCGTGAGTATCTTAGGTGGATCCCGATTGTCGCATGGCCCACATAGTGGCCTCAATGTTACTATATGTTCATATTCCCATACATGCAACAAATTCGTGGCTCCCAGATCCGCCCCATGATACTCTGCGTAAATATATACAAATCTCTATACAAGTGGGATAATACGCACCATGCCCATGCATATCTCGTCCCATGCTCCTCTATTTTGTGACAAATATCATGCATCTTATACAATATCCCAACTCTACCACATCCACTACCACCGAAAGTGCTAGAATCATTGCAATAAACTTCCACAATCATGGAACACTAGATCTCACTATATCATCTAAACTGATATGAGTCTTTGCATGTACTCATGTTCTGTGAAATATCACCTCACTGCCCTCATCTTACTATGGGAATCCACTATAGTCATCACCTATACTCTCTCTCCTACAACAAACAACTCGCAATATCCTAGTACAAATTTCTCTCGTGTAATTGTTATCTTTCTTGTTGGCAACCAAAATGTACATATATTTTTTCAGCATCTATCACAAAAATCACTCAAGATAGGAATAATATGGGGTACCTCCCCCAATCTAGAATGCATGTAAGTCAAGTATGGTCTAATATATCCCACTCAACATCTAATAACCCCAAAGTAAGCAAAGTACTCAAATGGTGGCCCGCCCAAAACTCTCTTGAGTGTATATCCCTCTACACAACAAAAAAAAGAAACAAAATTATTCCATTAGTACACTATACATACTACAAAAATCACTTATCATAGCATCAAACTAATCATAATATCAACATTTCACAACATAGTGCCCAAACCCTACTCTAGGACTCCGGTCCCGTGAGCAGGTCGCAAGTGTCCGTAAATAGGTCACCGGAACCTACAATTGGGTGCTAGTGTCCCTAGAGTCGAAAAGCCTGGCCGCTTCTACCCATGTCGAAAAGGATGAAAATTAAAAACAATAAATTTTTACTAAAATTGATGAAAACATACATGTTTGACAAAATTTTCCAAACATAATCACACTTACCAACTCATCGCGTCTATGAAGCCACAACCGTCACTACTCTCTCAAATCTAGTCAAACTCGTTGCTCTAACATGTGGCATCCTCATATCTCAAGGCTCGCAATCTCAAACACTCTCACTTAAAATGAAATCACTATTCACCTTGTCACTATTAGTATATATAATAATTCCACTTTACCATACACTATAATTATTGTTTGCCATTATTATTATAATTATAACTTATATAGTTTCACTCATATTTTGAGCTTCGTTTCTCTGCTTACCTCGCCATTTGTACCATACGGATTTTGATTTCCTCTAGCATCGTACCATACAAATTTTAACATTTCATATTCACATTTGGAACATGGCCTAACCAATTTCTACTCATACTTTGAAATTTCTACTAATACTCTCATATTATTCCTCATTTTCCATTACAACATCTTAAATGTTTTACTTTCAGCTTCAATGCTCATTTCTCTTCCCGTCACCCTTTTACCTGAAATGGGGGCATACGATCGAGATCATCTTATAATCCCTCTCAAGTTATAATACAGTCAATCAATACTCCTAGCATATTACTATTACAACTTTCTCTGATCTCATTTGAATAAAGGTACAATAATTCTATACTACAATCAATACTTTCTACTATTTCAAATCTATTCCCCCAAATGACCTAATATAGGGGAAAATCACAAAAATCTTCATGAGTAATTTACTAAGTACACAATCTCAAAGCAATCTTCTATCATTCAAAGTAAATCAATCAATTGGTTCAATAAGTATACTTTACTATCTCTCCTAGATGACCAAACTTGGGATCTGCATTACACTACTATTACTTCCACATCACCTAACTTGAAGCCATACAACATTATTAAAATCAGATCACCTATTACTATAGGAGTGGGGGAAATGAGATGTCATTTCCTTTCCTATATTGCTCCTATATGGGATCTTCAATCGGAACAAATAAATTTTTCAAATGGAACTAAATTGGATCTCTTTCTATCTACAACAATTAGAACTTTTGGGTATGTAGTCATGGATGCAGAGTAAAACTAGACCTCTCTCCCCAACACTCTTTCTATGGCGGTAGGACCCCCAAATGCTCCCATTTACAAATAAAATCAGGTTAGGAATTTATCACTCTCTACCTCTTCTATCACCTTGAATAGATATTTAAAACTCTCCAAATCTCCGGATAATTTCAACTATTTCTCCAAGTGCTCCTTACAATGGTTTTCTATCTCCACTTATACCACATGGGTCAAAGCATTGATCCATGGTTCGCCACACTACAAGTTTCTACATTCTACATGCACTTTGCAACATGGATTCTCCGGAATCTATATAAGTATGTTCCTTACTTCCTTTACACTACTTGAATTTCATTCAAATAACATAAAGGGGGGAAAATGTAGACACAAAATCACACACATACTACTATTTTACTATACCATCAAGTATGTTGTTATATGCATGGATCTTAAGTAAGAAAAGTATTCACTGGTGACACAATCCTTTGTCCATCCACTTGTTTTAATTGTTTTTATTATCTTTCTCTTTCACATATGTCATTTATGTACCCAATTCTAGTCAAGTCACAGGATCCTTGTCCATCTGTCTTTTCAAATATTTCGTCATTTATCCTAGGACAATTCCCACTGCGGACACCGATACCCAAGAATTTTTCTCCATTCCGGGAACTTCGACCTTTGTTCTTTTCACACTTTTTGACATTTGTGGTCATCCTTTTAGTTTTCTTATCCTAATCTTGAGCTCATAGTTGGCCTTTCATGTCACTAGTGTCAAAATTCAAACAAGAGATCCATATATAAACATAACATACACTCTACTATATTGGCCGGTAATTATAAGGGGAAATCACATCTACATACTATCACTACCATCAAAGGGACTACATTTTTGGGTTGCATACACTATATAGGAAGGGGAAGTGTTCAATTCTATATCACACATTTATATCTTATCTAGCTACAATCATGCTATATTGGCATCATTACCGTGAGGGTAACATAAAGGACACTATTGCACACATAAACACAAAGAACTACATAGATTCTAGAATGTAGTGTAGTTCTCGGTCATACATTCACTCTTCAGGTGACCATCGGGGTTATTCTGAATTCACATATTACATTTTTCATTTTCATTTGATGTTTTTGTGAGCTTGTGCTAACAACTATAGTTTTTTTCAAGTTATGATACCCTCGCGATGAAAGAGAGAGAGAGAGAGAGAGAGAGAGAGAGAGTTAGCTAACTTACAAGAAATGACATCAAAACCCTAGCGACATAGAAGAAAGTAGATTTTGAGCTTATGTGCAATCACCAGTGACCAAAAATAGTCACCAAGGTGGTCATGCGCCCTTGTCCAATATCGAGCACCCATGTCCAAAGATCATCTTCAAGTTCCCAATTTTATAGAGAGCAATTGTGACATTGTTTCAATATTTTTTAGCACTTTACACTGCCCAAACTAGTTCCATATTGTGCAGGATTCAGCTAAGTCATTTGTCTCTCCTATTTACTTATAGCTTTGTGCTACTTAAGTACTTAGCATATGTATCTTTTTTATGTTTTACCATATTAGTTACTCTACGATTAGATTTAATTTGGTTTGTATTAAATTAATGGCCACTAGGTCGGGATCACACAAGAGTACTCCACTAAAATTTTGGCAAATTTCTTGTATGGAATACAAGGAAGGAGTTTTCTTGGAGAGGTAAAGGGGAGATAAGAATATAGGGAGAGATGGTTAAGGTAGTGAATAGAAATTACAAACTTCATTGACATTAACCAAAGTGGTTTCAAATCCAATAGGAATAAAATAACTTTGTAAGCAATAACAAGATTAACAAATCAAAGACACAAAGTTCAATTGATTCCTTAAAGATTCAAATCTCTTTCTTGGTTATTCAAGATTACAAGTCTTTCATACTTAAAATTAGGGAGTATAATAACATAGACAAAGAGACAAGAAATTTAATCTTTCCTTTAGTAAGAGAAAATAGTTGTCAACCCCTTGGAAGGGAAAATTCATCCCAATATATAGCTTTACAAAATGTCTCTTCATCTCCCCAAGTGACTTTTCACATTCCTACCACTTGTGACCTTTCATATTCCAATAGGAATAAAGATGAGCCCTTTTCTTATTAATGAAAAATAACACTTATAATGTAAAATTAAAAGGTCACTTAAGTGAATAAGATGAAAAATCCAAAAATTACATTCCTAACAAAGAATTAGAATGTAGAGTGAGAAGATCAAGTTATCAATCTGAGGATGAATATTCTTTTGATGATGAAGAGCTTGCTCTTGCAAAAAATTTGGAAATTCCCAGGATGAACTCCTTTCTTTTGACCTCTATTAGCATAATTTAGCATAGGCATATTTATTGCATTGTCTTTTATTTAATAATGTGCAACATGTGCACTCTAGTCTAGTGACTTGCATTCAATATTGTTATGTTGGATAACATTAAATATTGGTATTAGTATTAATTACATGTGCATGTGAGATGGGTCTTATCATCTCGTAGTTGGTGCCTGATAGGGTGCCATGTCTATCCATATGAGGCTATCTAATATCTATAAATATTACAGCTCTTACATTTTTATGTAATCTGATTTCATGATCAATAATATTTATGAGGCTTCATCCCTCTTTGGTCATTCAGTGAATCTAATTATATTCTATCATTTGGTATCAGAGCTATACCATTATTATCATTTGGTATTAGAGCAGTTCTATCCAAGCAAGGTTGAAGAGGATCACTATTGGAGAGGATCCATTGGAGAAGAAGATCTACATCAAAGGAGAGTCATTGAAGCATCCCGCAACCTCCATTCCTTCCAAGCATCCCTCAACCAAAATTTGACCTATCCACTTATTTGAAAGGTAAAATTTTTTTGATTAGTCATTGGCATAGCCAATTGATCCAACATATTGGCAGAATATTTCAGATTTGGAGATCTTTAAAAAAAAAAAAGATCTTGAAAAAAAAAAAAAAAAGATTTGTGAAAAAAAAAAAATCTTAAAAAAAAGGAGAAAGATCTTGAAAAAAATTGTAGATCTAAAAAGGACTAAATTTTTCATTCAATGTCGGATTGATGTGTCATTTTTTTTGTTAGAAATATAAGAATGAGGTTCATAAATTTTCAGTTTACATCATCTTCAGATTCGGCCTCTACATGTGACAAAAATTCTATACAAGTCGGATCATTTTTTCGGAAAAAAATCAGATCTAGCTGGTAAATTGGTAAGATCTCAAAAACAAAGATTACGATTCTTTAAAATTTTGTGGGTTTCAAGAAAATAATTGTATGATGCTTCTTTCAAAATTTTAGAAAAACCTAGATCACGGTTTGTGAGAAAAGGTGAAAACAATATTCAGATTGTTTGTTTGGATCTTGGGAACAAACAAGTCAGCGGTTCAATTCCCACTCTCTCCATATTTTTTATTAAATTATTTTTTTGAAGAATTTGGAGAAATTAATAAATTTTGGAAGATTTCTAAATTTATAAGCTCACCAAACACATTTAGAGCCACTGCTAAATTTAGCGAAAAACACCTATTGGGGGTAAAAAATATTTTTGGCCTAAATTGTGTATTTTGTGATTCTAGACCCTTTTTTCTAAAGAGGGGGAACACAAAAAAACTTCATTTTGATGTACTTTTGGAGCATTTTGTACTAATCTTGGTGCATAAAGTGCAAATTTTTTATTTTATGTTTGGTTCTATCACACGAGATATTTGATCTCATAAAGCAGCGTTCGATATATACGGTGCCTCTGGGAAGCGCTTACGGGTGATACTGTCGCGACTACTACTACACTTAATGCCTAACACACACTACCTAAATGCCGTCTAGGCATCGACTCTATAAAATTAACGGGGAGTAATAAAGACACAATACACACACATTTGAGCCCTCCCATCTATTTGTGCTTTTTACAAACCCCTCTCCGTCATCTTCTTATGTACCACATACTAAATTATTTCACGTGCGTTAACACCTCTTTCTGTACTGATGGGTATATTGAAAGAGTGATCTTCTTCCACATACCAATGGGTATATTGGAAGGAGCTATATAGAAAGGTTTGGTATATCGACTTGACGGTATATTGAGAGGGAGACCATAAACCTGGAGTGATAAGAGCCTTACCCTTTTTCAGAAATTTAGAGTTTCAGAAATTCAGATTGTAGAAATGGGTGCACAAGCACCAAATTTCTTCTTGATAGATTCACAACTGCTTAGAGGAGATAACTATGCTACATGGAAACCGAAGATCAAGATGTTACTTGAGTTTGAAGACCTATGGACAGTTGTAGATGGAACAAAAGATCACTTGATGATGGAAGACAACAAGTTCAATTTAAGGTCCAATCAAAAGGCCAAGTTGATCATCTTGTTTGGCGTAATGGACAATGTGTAACCCCACATTAGAGATGCCACATCGCCAAGGATGCATGGGATAAGTTGAGCACAATCTATGAGGCAAAGAACAAGAATGCCATCCTCAATCTACTATCACAACCGCATACTCTCAACTTTAAGCACAATGAGAAGGTTGAAGTTTTTTTGAGACGAGTTACTACTTTGAGGGCATCTCTATTGGCATTGGGAAAAGAGATAAGTGATAAAGACCTCGTACCAATTGTGTTGCGAGCACTTCCTCCTTCCTACAAAATCTTTGTGACAACTATCAATATGAGTGAACACACAGTCACCTTTGAGAAGTTGGTCAATCTACTCCAACAAGAAGAGGCAATGAACAACAAAGATCATAAAGATGAGCAAACACTATCTTCCAATCATAAAGGAAAGGGAAAATTTCAGTCCAATCACAAGAAGTCCCAACAAAATCAAAGTCAACAAAGGGACCAAAGTCAATGAGACAACACCAAGAAGTGTCCCATTTGCAATAGAGGGGGACATGACATCAAATATTGTTGGTACAATTCCTACAAAAAGGGTTCATCAAGCAATTCAAAACCCAATAACCAACAGGGTAACAACAATTCAAATCAAGGGAAGTCCAACACAACAACAATCAAGGGCATAAAAATGGTAATTGGAAAAGAAAACCCAAACAAAAAGGGTACATTTCCGAACATGAGGCTGATTCAGATGAAGGACACCACGTGTATTCTACTCAATTTGATGAAGAAACCAAGTCCACACAAGATATCTAGTATGTTGACTCAAGTACAACTCGACACATGATCGGACGCAAGAGATTAGTTCTATACACTACATGACTCACCTAACAAGAACCATGTATCATTAGGTGATGACTCATCATACAAAGTGTCAAGGGGATTAAAAACATTTCACTACCTCTTGGAAATCATAACTACAAAATCACAAATGTATTTATGTACACTGGATTGACCAAGAATTTGCTATCGCTTAGTCAACTCCTTGATCACAACTTGAAGTTGGATTTTGATAGTAATAATGGAGAAAAAGTTTGCTTGATAAGTGATAAGTCAAGAGGTTCCAAGATTATAGCAAGAGCCTCCAATGTGGGACGCATGTTCCAACTTGATTTTGTCCACAAGGATGATCAAGCTCTAGTGGCCAAAGACACACAATCTGTAGAACTATGGCATCGCAGATATGGTCACATCAGTTTTGGCTATCTCTAAACACTTCAAAAGGGAAACATGGTGAAAGGATTTCCTACACTCAAGCACAACACTAACAAGTGTCACAATTGCCTAGCTGGAAAGCAACACAGAGTACCCTTCTAGAAGAACACATATAGAGCTAAGGGAAAGCTTGATTTGGTGCACACCAATTTTTTTGGGGCCCATGCAACCAAGTCATTTTGGATGTCAATACTTCATGCTTTGTGTTGATGACTACTCAATAAAGATGTGGATATATTGTCTAAGAAACAAGAGTCAAGCCTTTGAGACATTTCAGAAGTTCAAAGCACTTGTTGAGAATGAAGTTGGTCACAAGATCAAAACTCTCCGCTCGTGATCGAGGGGGAATTCACAAGCAATGAGTTCAAGACTTACCCGAAGCTCATGGGATTCGCTCGAAAATGCCTCCTACTCACACACCACTTCAAAATGGTATAGTTGAGAGAAGGAATCATACTATCATGGAAATGGTGCGATGTATGATTAATGACTCAGTTTAACAAAGACATTTTAGGTAGAAGCTACAAGAACTACAAAATTTGTTGAACAGAGCCCCATAGTAGCTCTTGAAGGAGTGACACCTCAAGAAGCATGGTCAAATCAGAAACCATCAATTACACACCTAATAGTATTTGGGTGTAAAGCTAGCATGCACATACCCAAGAAGAACAGAACAAGTTGGATATGAAAGCTAAGAGAAACCGATATTCATTGATAAAGTGAAGAAGCACTTGGGTACAGATTATGGGATCCGAAAGCAAAGAAAGCACACACAAGTAGGGATGTTGAGTTCTTTGAGAAGAAACAAGCAGATGCTCCACTCAATGACTCAACAAACATGCGTAATACACCTCTTGTGAAGACAAAATTTGATGTTCCCACCGAAGATGACAATGATGAATTGGATGATGATGAAAACTTCGATCCACCACAAGCCAATGGAATAGCTATGAAGTTACCTAAATGGTATACTAAATTAATAAGAGATGTAAATTTGGATGAAGCACCTAGCACATCATCCAATCCTGGACTGGAACTCACAAATCAAGCTCGTGAAGAGGTCAATTATGCCCTAATGAGAAAATTTGTTGAAACAGCTTGAGCCATCTACAGCCTCGTTTCAGAAGCCCTACAATCAAAAGCTTGGAAAGATGCCATGGATTCGAGTATCGGTCCGCAATGATGAAGAAAACACACATGGCAACTTGTTGACCTTCCACCAGGAAGAAACCCATTAGATGCGAGATGGATATTCAAAACTAAGTACAAATCATATGGGACTATTGACAAGTATAAAGTAAGGCTTGTAGCAAAGGGGTATGCACAATAAGAAGGCATTGATTATGAGGAGACATTTTCTCCCACTACCAAGATCAATACAATCGGGATGATCTTTGCTCTAGCAATGCATAATTTGGTTGGAAAGTTCACCAAATGGATGTGAAAAGTACCTTTCTTAATGGAGATTTTGTAATAAGAAGTCTATATGACTCACCAGAGGGTTATGTAACACCAGAAAAGAGATGATGGTATACAAACTCATAAAATCTCTATATGGCCTAAAAACAGGCACCACCTGGCATGGTACATCAAAATTGATGAGCATTTCATAAGTCATGGATTCGAAAGGAATCCTTATGACCCCAATCTCTACCTCAAAAAGCAAGGGGGGAGATTGTCATTGTGGTTGTTTATGTCGACGATCTAGTCATTATATACTATTCTGTGAAGATGATCGATGCAACAAAGAAGGATTTTAATCGATCATTTGACATGACAGATCTCGGGCTCATGCACTATTGTCTTGGGTTGGAAGTATGGAAAAAAGAGAATCATATCTTTGTGTCATAGTTGAAATACACCAAGACAATGCTCGATAAATTCAGGATGATGGACTGCACTCCTATTGCTACACCTATGGAAGTGAGACTTCGCTTATCTCGCCCGATCCATCACCACCGGTGAATGAAACTCTCAATCAAATTGATTGGGAGTCTCATTTACTTGACATATACTAGAACAGAGATATCAGCTTTGCAGAATCAGCTATTTATCATGCTTCATGCAAGAACCGAAATATGTCATTGGAAAGAAGCAAAGAGAATACTGAGATATCTAAAGGGTACAATTAACCTTGGTCTAGAGTACAAGAAGAACGAAAACTTCTTCTTGATAGGATATTCAGATTCAGATCATGCGGGAAACATGGATGATAGGAAGTCAACATCAGGCTTCATCTTCTTTATGGGATCTGGACCGATATCATGGGGAAGCAAGAAACAAAACTTTGTTTCTCACTCTTCTGCCTACGTAATAGAGTATTAAGCTGCAGTGAAGTTGTTTATGAAGCAATATGGCTACGCCCGATACTGGAAGGAATTGGTCTACCACAATAGAAATCTACTTCAGTATATATGATAATCAAGGAGTTTTGAAGATTTTTCGCAATCCAATATTTCATGAGAGAACCAAGCATATTGAAGTACATGTTCATTTCATACGCGAGCATGTCTTGAAGCACAACATACAGCTCCAGTTCTGTCCTACAGCTGAACAGAAGGCAGATGTTTTCACTAAGTCACTTGCACATGACAAATTCACACTATTCAAAGAGTTCCTCTCCACTTCATTGGAAACTATGCAAAATTAAGGGGGGAATGTTAGCATAATTTAGCATAGGCATATTTATTGCATTTATTGCATTGTCTTTTATTTAATAATGTGCAACATGTGCACTCTAGTCTAGTGACTTGCATTCAATATTGTTATGTTGGATAACATTCAATATTGGTATTAGTAGTAATTACATGTGCATGTGAGATGGGTCTTATCATCTCGTAGTTGGTGCCTGATAGGGTGTCATGTCTATCCATATGAGGTTGTCTAATATCTATAAATATTACAGCTCTTGCATTGTTATGTAATCTGATTTCATGATCAATAATATTTGTGAGGCTTTTGTCCCTCTTTGGTCATTGCAATCTAATTCTATTCTATCATTTGGTATCAGAGCTATACCATTGTTATCAACCTCTTTGTTGAATTGAGTTGTTGTGAGTGCAACCTTCTCTGGCTATGGGATGCAGACACACCTAAAGCACCGATCCAAGTCTCAAGAATACCACCAATGGTCTTGCACTTTGTGAACCAAAATTTATGATCTCTTGTGGTATTATATATGGAGCATTTAATATATGCTAGGGATTATAATGTATCCTCATTGAAGGAGAAAGTATCTCCCCGCTTCTTTCCACCCAATTCTTGGAAGGAGCTTATGATTCCCTCCAAGGATGAATGTTCATTAAGTGGAAGTGATCTAAACTTCTGCACACTTTTTGACATCTTCCAATATTTTCAATGCATGATCCTCACAAGACTAAAGTTTTGAAATAACATAATTTATCATATCACACCTAGCACTCATTGTGCATGACCATAGGGGAGACAAAATTTGAACACATTTTTTCCCATGAGGAGTGAGAATCAAGACAACTAATCTCATATACCAATGGGAAAACACTATCCCAATGGGATCTTTCTTTCTCGATCTTCACTTTGTAAATAGTGGATAGGTAAAAATTGAATAGAGAGATAATCTCAGAAATAACACCTTCCCTTTTTCAAGGATTTTCTCCACCCATTTATCATTGGCTCTCCCCTATATGTTACCCTTGATCTCTCTTGATCACTTGGGGATCAAATATATTGATAGGAGAGATATCTTCAACCGGGAAGAAGAGGTGTCCTTGGGTTCCAAGAATGACTGAATATAAGTAATTAGTGTTCTCACATGATCTTCAATTTATTACATAGTCTACTTATTTTTTCATTTCTTGTGAGCAACTAAGCTGAGGAATCTTTGAACAATTACACATATCCCTTTTGTGTGGCCTACCCCAAGGAGATCATAGTCATCGCATAATCACATAATGGCATCTCTCCCATGTGTTTGATCACTTTAGGACTTACAACTTTAAGAAATTGAGATCCAAAAGCCTTAATGAAGAAACAAGAAGTTATGTAAGCTTTCTTAGTGCACTTAGTTTTGATTTACTTTGAAATGGCCTCAAAGTAAGGTGTTTTTTCTTATTACATCATTCTTGATTCTCTTCCAAGTAATGCTTGTACCCATGGGAAATTCCTAGCCGATGTAGACACAAACTCGAGCACAGAGGAACTCTCATTTTCTTGATATGGAACTAGAGATTTACCAAGATGAGATGACTCAGTTGCCTATGAGGAAACACTTGGATTTAAGGGATGATTACGAGATTGAGATGGATCAATTTCTCCTAGATCAAGTGGCTCAATAGGATTTTATCTTACTATTTCCTTTTTGTGAAGCTTCTTAGGGGAGAAACTTTAGTGCATTTATCTTCTACAAGCTTCCTCTTACAAGAATATTCTAAATGAGCATATTCATTGCCCGTATTAGGTTCCCTTAGAGAAGAAGTGAGGGACACTTGCTTTTATGGACCAAGTAAACCAATGGATTCAATGAAAGAGGCCCTCTTCCATTTGAATCAATCTTTTGACCTCTGAACCACTGCCATGGTTCTTTCTTTAATGTCACCATATTCTCCTATGTTCCATGGGGTGGAAGGAATAGGAGATGATTGCATTGATTGAACCTCGGTATCAAATAGGTCAAATACATCATCATTAATTCCTTCTAAAAATTACTCAAACTTGAAGTCCCTAATCTAAACCACAATCATTCTCATGTAGTCCCACTTCCTATCCTCAAAATCATCAGTGAAATTGGCCTAATTTTCCTCAATCTGCAGAATGTGATGTAAACCTAGCAGGAGGAAAGTTTTAAGACTCTTCCTAATATCAAAATGTAGCTGGTATATATAAGAATATAAATTGAATGTCAGCAAAGGAGGTTTCAATGTTTGTTGCATCTATTATACTTTTACATGTGTATATCCCCAAGGAGATATGGAAAGATATGTCTTTCTTCTTTGCACTTTTACAACTAGTGTGAACATGATACAATTACCTACACAACTCAATCATTATGATCTTGTCACTTAGATACCTTGATAGCCTACATGGTGTAAGATCAAATCAGTTTACTTTGATATAGGTGAAGGTGGGAAACTAAATGAATTGACTTCCATATTTCTTGATTAATCCAGTTGCTTGAGGTGAAATTATTCACTCATGATTTCCTTTGAGTAACCTTAGACATGCATGGTGAATGTGTCATTCACCCTTGAGAAGTGAGAGTTACTCTCTTGATATGTGAGATGTGGGTATTTTTCATAGGTTGGTGACTTCTGTGGCACATTAGGTGTAATGGAGAGACATCATAAATGCCTTTTGTATGTGATTTATTACACTAGATACAAATTCATTATAAACTTCTTAGAGGTGGGAAACTGAATAGTTTCTATTAAATGTTATTAGTTATGATCCACCCTTGAGTCCAATCATGTGATGTCCTTCTATGACCACCAGAGTGAATTGATCCATCCATTCTTGGAAATATTTTATGGTTTCTTCTCCCATTACTCTATTTAATAGGACAATTTCATCCCAAAGATGCTTCATGAAATTCTCTTCGAGACCAAGATTTAGGAATCTGAGAGGGCTTCTTTCCCTATTTGAGCCACAACCCAACTACCAAGCCTTGCAAGTATGAATCTATTCATTCCCATTCTTGTGAGGAAAAATATTGAGTGATGATTACCATGTTGTTACAATTATGAATTTTCTTGCATTGATAAATCCCTTTCGAAATGAGGACTATCATGATTGAATTGTCATATGTCAAGATTATTTTTAAATTTAGGTCATACTATTGATCACAAACCAAGACTATCTATGTGACTTGAATGGACAAAGGATGAAAAAAATATATGAATATCTCACATGATAATACCTTTTCCTCCACATGTTCACGAGGTTCACTTAGCATCCTTGCTTTTAGATCCTCCAGTCCATGTGTGTTACATCATTGTCACCCACATTGGGATACTCAATGTTTAATGTGGAAATTGGCTCCAAAACTGAGTACTTAACCTTCATGGTGACTGGAGTTATTAAAACAGAGGTTACATGGATGAGTATGAAAGACTTTACCATAATCCCAAAGCACTTACTATTTTTAGTAGTACCTACCCTAGATGTCTATTTTTGGAAAGTTTCTCAAATTGTCACTTTTGAGTGTTTTTGTCTTGAAAGGAGTGATGATGACATGGAAAGTAGCCCATTTCTAAAACTTAATATTTTTATAATGTGAGGACCTAGTAAAACTTATAATTTATATAAGGTGGACCTATTAATATTGAAATGAAATGAAAACAATCTCAAAAGTTTAGGTTTTTCTCAGGGATGCTCTGCTCCAATTTTCAGAGGTTTTTAATCACTATATTTTTGTAGATCTGAAAAGGAAAGTGCAATGGCTGAAAAATTATTCTAGGAGTATAAAATCAATCATACCATCAAATATCAAGCATGGGGTTAAAGTTTCCTCAAAATTTCAACATCATAACAATATAAAAATAGAGTTTTAGGGGAAGAATAATGCATTTGAAATTTACAAAATGAATAAATGCTGAATATAAATCTATTTCACTCCTTGCACACTTTAACTCACCTTTAACCCATATATAATTAATCGAGGTCAGCTAGGGGTCGGGGGAGTGTCAACCAGAAAAATAAGGGATAGAGGAGAGGGGGAAGATTGGACACCAAAGTGTGCTTTGCACTAGATGGTGAAAATTGGTATAGTGGAAAATCAAGAGAATGAGATGGAGGATATGAAAGTTGAGTCTATGGGGGCTGATGGGAGGTCTTGTATGTGACTAGGGGTTAGCAAAGGAGATGGGGCACATTTTTGTGTCCCTCATGCTCCCTTGTTTATTGGTAAAATGGTAAAATGGATAGAATTTTCTTAGAAATGTGCCATATATCCATCTTTCATGAGGAGGTGGACATGATGAGTTAAAACACGCTCATAGCATGCCTAGGACACAAGTTAATAGCTCTTAAGTGAAGAAATTAAAACAAGAACAAGGGGGACAAGTTTATGTCCTTGTTGTCCCCTTTCACCAAGGGACATCCATGGGGAAAAAAATGTTCGAAGGGGTCAAGGGGTCATATTTTTTAGTTATAAAGTGGCCTAGGGAGCAAGTTATAAAGTTTTAAGTGACATAACTTAACTTCACAATAGTTGGGGAAATTTTGTGTCCCTATTTTCCCCTTTCACCAAGGGACAAGTTACAAGGTACAACTAAGGATGAAATTTTCTCTCAAGCTTATAAACTATGTTAATTTCATCATGTCAATGTGAGAATAAAACACGGAGAGTGCTTTTTTGCCATGGGAACAAATATTGGGGTTTGGAAGCCAAGCCATATATGATTTTGACCCCTCTCCTCCTCTCTAGCCAAACAGACTCTTTGAAGCAGTGACAAAGGAAAAGATCCGCCATTACGGAGATTTTATTATACATTAGTCAAACTTCCCGAAACCCTTCTGATCATGATCTGAAGGGTCAGATAAAGAAGCATGATGAGAGAATCAAGATCCTTAGAAAGGACATGGCACATTTACTCAAAGAGGGGGCTAAGGAAAAGAAGGTTCCTGATAGTAATCCTATGCTCGAGGAAAAAATTGAAGAAATCACTAAGAAGCAGAAGGATATGGAAGAGTCAATGGAGAAGATTATAAATAAGAAAATTGATCACTTATCTATGCATAAGGCCCTCCTTGACTTCATCAAAATTTAGGTCAAACAAGTTTGTGATCTCAGTGATATTCCTTCAAGGATTTGGAAAGGAGGTAAAGAGAAGAAAATTGAAATTTCTACCATAAGCAAGGACCCCTCTCAACACACTTCCCTTAATTTGTTTAAAGCTATGGAGGAGGTTAAAAAAATTTCAACAAAGTTCTCAAATGAAGGATTTTCGTGTTGGTGCTTTATATCTCTTTTTCTTTGGTATTATGTTGATTTGTTGTTTTAATGTTGCGCTTTGTTGTCTTTTGGCTTCATGCCGACATGGTTGTCCTTTGCCTCTATTTTTAACTTTTTCTAGTTGCGAGTCCTTGTTCTCTCGGGATTTGGTCCCCACATGTCAAAAAACCATTGTTGTTTCTATGTTTCATCTGGATTTTGAGCCCTCTTTTGTACTTTGGGTATGGTCCCCTTCAAAACCATTTACCAATAATATATATATATATATATATATATATATATATATATGACTCAAATATGCTTGTTGACTTCATTCCAACCATTTTGAAGAGAAAATTCTTCCATCAATTTTATTTTCACACCCAGTCACTCTTTTAGCACAAAGGAGCAAAGCAGGTGACTCGGATTATCAAGGAGAGTGGTAAATACTAGTATAGTCACCCGTAGTTTGATCAAATCACTATTATTCTTAATATTTCACTAACTATTCTCCTCCTCACAAATTGACAACATACTATCAGTTAGACCTAACTAACTCCCCACTTACGACACTCTTTTGGTCGTACTCCTCTTATAAGTCAATTAAACAAGCTAATATAAGCCTCTTCTTGGCTAAATCTTCTTCTTATCCTCTTTCATACTACTTCTATTAGCTTCCTAGACTATCAATACATTTCATTGGATTGATTAGACCTCTCAAAACTCTTTCAAACCCCTAATTTCTCTCTCTCGAAATGAGATAAACTAGCCTAACCTGGGTTAATTAGTCCTAATTGAGGTCAACCTCTTCTAAACCTAGTCAAATCGTACTTTGACTTGCTAAGAGTGATTTTTGGGCTTTTTCATTTGTCCCACATGCACAAAAATCTCCCACTTTCCCAAATGGAAAACTATAAATAGCCCACTACCCCCTCTCATTTCTAAGAATACTTCTTCCCTCTAACATAAACTATAGTATTATTGCTAGGATTAAGAGTTTATTTCATTTATTGAGCTATTTTCTTTACCATTGCAACACATACAAGCATAGAGTAAATGGGAAGAACCATTGGCCTTGAAGCCATTAATGGTGAGCTCCCATTCTCTTAAGCACAAACTGATTGCTTAGATCCTTATTAGGCTCATTTACTTAAGCTTTCAAGAATAGAGGGTAGTTATATTTGTTGGTTTCTTGTTTACTTCAAGATTAATGCATGCAAAGTAGGAATCCTTGTTCATTTCTTATATGATGGTCCATTGATTAGTTTTGCATAAAGCTTTGGGGTTTCTTAGGTATTCTTACCCCATTTCCATAACTTTTAATGCACCCTTCTTTGAACACAACTAGGACCAAAACTGATGTACCCACCATGTAGTGGACTCCAATATATTTTCATTAATGATTTTTTTGACTTTCAACTCTTCTTGGAACTCCTAGAATCTCAAAAACAAGTTCTCTTTCTTTGTTGAAGCTCACATTCCATGAATCCACAATTATCTATTTTTTTAATTGTTCCTAACACCACATGCCTTCACATAATTCCTTTGAAATTTCCTAGATCTCTTCAATACTCATCTTCACAACCTATATATGGGTTTATCTCTTTCCATTATCCTCTGAAGGGTATTCCTTTGTTGCAAAATGGCTAAAAATAGCCCTTTTTATGCCTCCGGGAACAACTATTCCACCTTAGAGCTGAATAGCTTCATGAATCCATTTAGATATAATTCCATGCACATGAAACACACTTGAAAACCATGTTAGCATGTTCCTCTCAACTAGAATGAGGATGACATAGTTGATAGGTTGGTTGGAAGAAGGGTTCACAATGACCAGAGAAGAGGTTTCAAGTGGGGTTTGGTTGTCATGGCCAAAATTTTAAATTTTGCATGCTAGAAATTTAACATGAAAACAAGAGGGATGGTATCCTCTAAGGCCTTGAGCTCCAAGTATGTAGTGTGTGCTAATATTACTGTGCAATAGAACATAATATGATGCTTTTTTGTTATATGAATGCCTTCATATTAGTATCAACATGAGGCTTCTTAACCTATATAGTTACTTCATGTTACATTTATTATGTTCTCAAGGAGATATGGGAGGTATATATGGTACCACATTATTAATGGTATTCTTTGTGTTAAGATATGTTTAGTTCTTGATATATTTCTTCTATTATATAAGTTTTTAAGAATTTTGAATACCAATCATGGACTTACTATGAACTCCGGATGCAATCTTAACTAATGGACCTACATTTTATTTATTGGAATTATAAGGATTTATGTGTCTAATCAATTGGCTTGGTTTCTTTTATGTTCATTGAATTTTGTAGACTCATTGCATGTTGTAGACACTTGGGTTGTAGCATATTGGTTCTATATGTGTGATAAGCATGTGAAACATTAGTGATAAGGAGATAAATACAATTGTTAATATGGTTGATGAGTGTCATGTTCCTTGAATTACTGAGTATGGAGATATATGTGAATAGTTTGTCTATTGAACCTATGAGGTATGTTTTTCTTGACTAATTTTTTTGGATTTTTTCATGTTCTTACATACTAATTTATGGTGATAATTTATTAAGAAGATCCGAGGGACACCTTAGGGATGAGAGAGGAAATCATAGTTATTGAATCCTTGGTGTTTTATTTAATGGAATTTTTTCTTAGAAAATAAGTTAATAGCATGATATATTATATTAGGTTGTAAAATAGGAACTATGTTATATCATGTGACTCTCCTTATGGATGTCATGGACTGTCTCAAACTAAATGGAACCATGAATTAAGATAAGAATTGTTTTGTTTGATTTCTCTTGGTTTTAAGGAGATATTTGAAAGGACTTTTAGATAAATGTACAAAATTATGGTTATGTGTCTACTTTAAAAAATTTCAAATTGCAAGGGGCAGTTTAATCAAAAGTATTTTAGTTATTCATTACCTAGTTATGTTGTAATGTTTGATCTTTTAGTAATTTTGAAGCATTCATGTTATCATTTATAGAAAAGTGAAAAGTCTTATATAGTTTATGTTTTTGGGATGTTACATGTGATATCATATTTGAGTTACATATCTAACAAACTCTAGGATAAATGTATAAAATTGAATATTAAAATTTATGTGAGTTACTTTTGTTACTTTTCAAAAAACAAATGGTGAGAGATAGGAGTGGGAGGGTGATGGTTCTCTGCGGGTCGACATGTAAGGAATCTAAATATAAACCGGGAACCTAAAAATGATCTTGAAAATAATAATAAACAATTATAATCATGGGAATCATCATATGGAGTCTAAGTTATCCCTTACCCTGGAAATGGTTACCAAAACCTTGAATTCACTTCAATCCTAGATGACATTTTCCACCGTCATGATAATGAACATCAAGGAGAACAACTTTAATAACAAAAATAAAGGTAGCGTACTTCTTTGCATAACCAAGCGCATCCTAGAATACCTTTCAAGGGGAAAAAATTATGTGAGAAATGAAAAAAAATTCCACCTTCCAAGTATTTGGGAGAAGAAGTGCGGACAAGGAAGATTCCTTTCATGAATAATAAGAACTCTCATGGTAATATGGCTTCATAAAATAGATTTTTTAAGTCACAAAAACCTCTAAAGGAGCAGATATTAAACTTTAACAAGACTTATTCTTATAACAATCATACGAATAGTACCCCTGGATCAAGTTCCAATCAAATATCAGTGACAAAGAGAAAATGTTGGCTATGCAGAAAGGAAGGGAACTTTAAGAAGAACTACCCGAGTGCTTGGCCAATCAAGAGTCTCAACATAGGATCTATGAAGTGGTGGAAAAAAACTAAGAATTAGTCCACACATATTAAGGATAGAGGAATTTTAGTTACTTTATTTCTTTTCTAGTAGATTCTATAGAAAATAATAGTTTGTTTCTCTTTCTCTAGCTTCTAACAAAGAATGTTGAGCCATTGAAGTTGAGAGAAGGTTGGAAATTTAGGTTTTTCTCAAGAAATAAATTTCTAATTATAGATTTCCTTATTCAATTTGAGTTAGCCTTAGGATTTTTCAACACAATTTTACCTTCACATAGTTCCCCTTGTGTAGATTATGATTTAATTCTAGCCATGGATTTGTTACAAATCCTAATACGGATTTCTTCAAAAACAAAGTATAATGCCTAAATGATCAAGGGAACTGGGTAGTGTTCTATGGTATCAAGAGGACATAGAGGCCTAGACATATCTCCCCATGTAGCTTTAAAAATTAGTACAGAAGGGATGTGAGTTATTTTTATCCATTTAGAGGAATCAAGTGATGAAAAAATCATGGAGTAATATCCAATCCTTGATGATTTCAGAGATGTATATCCTAAGGTACTCCTTAGAATGTCTACTATACATGAATTTGATTTCTCAATCAAGATCTTTCTTGTAGCATATCCTACTTCCAAAGCTCCATATCAATTAAACACAACTAAGCTCCAAGAATTGAAGGTGTAGTTACAAAAATTTTGAACCAAGGGTTTATTAGGCTTATCATTTTACCTTGGGGCGATCTGGTAGTATTTGTAAAAATATGGTACCTTATGGTTATGTGTTGACTATCACATACTTAACAAAGTAACCATCAAGAATCGATATCTCATTACCTAGGATAAAATATGTGTTTGATAAAATGAAATATGTTGTGGTCTTCTATACGATTGATACATGGGCGGGTATCATTAACTCCAAATAAAGGAGGAGTATGTGCATAAAACTTCCTTTCGAACTTGTTATCATCATTATGAGTTCACAATATGCCTTTTGAGATAGTTAAATCCCTTGGAACTTTCATGAACCTAATGAATAGTGTGGTTTATTATTTCTTGGATTGGTTTGTGTGAGTGTTCCTTGAAAATATTTTGATTTACTCAAGGAAAAAGAAGGAACAAGAACACAATTTACACCCGGTTTTATAAAGGTTGAGGAAGCATAAGTTATATGGAAAACTATCTAAGTGTTCAAATTTCCAAGAGGAAATCCATTATTTAGGGCATGTCATATCAAAGAATGGTATTTTCATGATTCCAGATAAGATTAAATCCATTCAGGAGTGGCCTTCCCTAAGAAATTTGTATGAAGTGTGTAGCTTCATGGGATTCATCGGGTATTAAAGGTGATTTGTAAAAAAATTTTCTAAAGTAGATAATTTAATTACTTCCCTTTAGTGTAAGGGTAACATATTTGAATGGACTCAAAAATGTGAGGCAACAATAGGCTAGCTCAAAGAGTTGTTAACTTTGGATTCAAATTTAATTATTTCTAAACCAAATGGTGATTTTGAGATCTAGATTCATGCTTCTCTAGATGGTTTTGGAGGATTCTTGGCTCAAAATGGCCAAGTAATAACATATGAGTTAATGAAATCAAAACACCATGAGATAAAATATGCTCATCATGATCTAGAGTTGGTTGTGGTTGTCCATACTTTGAAAATGTGGAGAAATTTTTTGATTGGAAAAATTATTAAATTAAGAACTAATCACAAGAGTTTAGAGAACAACTATGATCGAGGTATTTTAAATGTTTTTCAATGTAGATGGTTAGAATTATTAAGTGACTATGATATCAATATCTCATATCCAAGGGTAAATATAATTGATTTTTTGATGCACTCACCTGACATTCTCACCAAGGTATCATATCATATCTATAATCTGGATTGGTTGTAAAAACTCGGTCTTAGAGTGGCAACTTCTATGTTATTTCTAATATGAAGTTTGTGTAGAACTACACAAAAATCTTGTAAAATAAAATTTTATTGGGTATTCCTTAGACCATGATGGAATTTTAAGTTACCAAGGAAGGATATATGTGTTTGTTACAAGTGGTTTATTCAGAAATGTTATGAGGAAAGTTAATGAAGCTCCTCATTTTTATCACCTTGAGTCATTAAAATGACTCATGAGTTGAAAAGGTTTTATTTTTGGCCTAGAATGCGTAAGGAAGTTACAAATAGGTTTATGATTAGGTTAAACATTTCCATATTGGAGGAATTTTGTATCCTCGTGTCATCCCTAAGGATAAATGGGTTGTTATTTCTATGGATTTCATATCCAGGTTACCTTTAAACCATCATATACATGCCATTATTCTTGTTATGGTGGAAAAATTAACCAAGTTTACACACTTTATTCTAGGAAATATTAAGGATGGAAAAGGATACCAAAATGTTTTCTAGTCACCTTGATATTTCAAATCCCATGGATCACACCCATGGAGATGAATCTAGGCCTAAGTGTAAAATACTAAAAAAATGAAAGGGAATAATTGGTCTCATGCCCCCATAATGTGATGTAATTGTTAGTCTGATATGTGCAATGTTAAATATAAAAATGGATAAGAAGTCCCAAGCCCCCATACCCTATGTTGAAATTGTTTCTACTTCATGAAGTTCCAAAAAGTAATAAAGTGCTCAAACCACCCATATTTTATACCAAAATTCATTAAACATGCAACACTCATGTTATACTTCATCAAAATAAGGGAAATATATAAAAAAAAAAACAAACCCCTTTATCACAATTAATGCCTTCAATAATTTTCAACATGCAACATAATTAAATATAGTATAATAGGATGTTTACAATCCATCTGATAACAATGGTAATTATGTGTAGCTGTAAAGGTCCATTAGATCTACCTGATCCCCTTTATCATCACTCTAACCAAGTGAGTATAACATGTATACTTTTTTATTAAACATTTATAAAAGGTTTTGAGAACTAAGTGCAACTCCTATGTGTCAACTTGGAGAATATTTGTGTTGCAATTCTTTCGGCATCGGACGCTATAGATTAGGATTATGTTGAACAAATAGTGTAATTAGCTAGCTACACTACTTGGCCAAGTTTTCAAGCGAGTAATGCAAGCTTAGTTTCATGACACATATAATTTAATGAAACTTGTCTTTGTCACTCGCACAACTATCTCTACACAGTTATCTAGATCCCAATTTCATGTTTAAGAAGTTTAATTTTCTATTTCAAATAAATAGGATCTAGGACTCACCACTCAATTTGAGAGTACACTATTAGTCCCATCTTAGGATCCCTATGGGAAATATAGTGACCACTTAATGAAATTTATCATTAAGTACTCACTACCCTTCCCATAGCCATCCGAAGCTAGTAGGGTTCATTCAAATGGAAATATAGGTCATATAACCCACACTTCATTCACACAGCTTGTTATCTTTGGAGCTAGTACTAGGTACATCGTATCATTATGATGTTAGGTGTCGATACACATTATCCTTTTCCGATAGAGAATTATAGTAACTTACCACATTACTAACTTAATGAGTATCTTTTTCGTGGTATAGAAACATAACATTAGTTGTTAAGGATAGGTTTAGTTATTCATGTCTTATTTTGTAACGACTCCAACCACATCCTAGTTATATAATTTTAGGCTCACAATTTTATCATCTTATTATTTATATTTCACTTAAACTCAAATGATATCATTTATTGATTAATTGTTTAACTTATGATTATCATATAACGTGGGTATAGTAATTCACGTCAATGTATAGTTACCCATTTAATAAATATTGAAACGGTACATAAACTAATGTATCGTCATTATGTCGAAATTAATGTACTCTATTTAAATAAAGGTACGACAATACTATAATAATGTTTTTGCATTATTGTTTCCACATTGTAATAATCTCATTAATGAACTAATTAATCACTCATAATCAATCTATAATTTTGAGATCAATATCATTATCTCATAAATGTGTACTGTTGTTAATAACATCTATTAAATCGTTCTTTTTTCATTTAAGTATGATAATGATATAAATGTTATTATCATTGTAATAATTTCCATTTCATAATAATTGTTGATGATTTTCATATACATACATTTGTATTAATATATCAAAAATAGTATTGTACTTAACATTTAAAATTTAATAATTTTAAAAACATATATTGTTGTAAAAACAACGAGAAAAGCATCATTACAACTCACAAAATGTGATATAATCAAATAGTTTATTTATTCAAATTTATAAGGATGAATCCTTATTTTTCTCAAATGATATATATTATCCAAATAACTCCCCTAGTTATTTAGACAACCTACATTCACATTCTAGCTATAAGGTTCTACATTGCAGGGTTGTGTACACTTCAATCATCTCCTTGGCACATCTCCTTGGATGCGCTTCCTCTCGCACACCTTACGCACTCTACTTTTGCACCTTCCTTCCTTCCATTTTCCTTTTCCTCATTGTTACAATCTTCCCTACATTCACCCTCTCGCGCATCCGCCTTCTTCCCAACAGATTAATCACCTTACGCACGCACCCTAGAATTGCTTTCCAAAGCATCTTAGTCCCTTACATTCACATGCCTTTTCTCATTTTTGTCTCACATTATTTTGTAATAATTGTGCCTCTCCCATATGTTTCTTCCTTGGGTATTTCTCCCATTTCCTCCTACACAAGTTACCTTTATGCGTGCTTTCCTCTTATTTTCTTTCCGCGCCTCATCCTTCGCGCGCATGCATTTGTGCCTTCTCTTGTGTTCTTTGTGCCATGCTGAAATCTTCAAACCTTGAGTGTATCACACACAACCTATCAAAGTACGCCACTAGATCACCAAATCCTTGCAACAAACTAGTGTGTGACACATGGTAGAAATGATAAAAAAATCAACAATTGGCCTTTTCTTCAGCCAATCCATGTGCGTCACGTGTCTTGCATGCCCAATTTGCACAACAAATCTTCTAACAGTGATAAATTTTGTTCCAGTCCTCATATCCTTACGCGCATAGGATTTTCAGAAAGATACTGGCATGGGCTACATGTTAATCCATTCAAATTAAAATTTCATTAGGATTTGGTAGGTGAGGAGCTAGAAAACATCTTTCTTTCCATTAATATGTGATCTGATTGCTTCAACCACTAGATTTGATTTGATATGCCTTCCTTCCTTCTCCAACATGCCAAACAGACATGGAGAACCACACTTGATAGATTACAAGTGGATTTGTAGGCATTGATGGTTGGTGGTTGAGATTTCAAATCAGATTTCCCTCCTTCTCTTCTTCTCCTCTTTTCGCTTCATCTATAAATGTAAGAGCTCTACTCATTATAAAGGGTTGGACATTTTTACATCCTTTAGTGTTTGCTAAGGATCCTATATCTCTACATTTTGAGTCACAGACCTCTAGATTTGGCTCATGCCTGTGAATATTAGCCTTCAAACACCATTGTATCCGACTATGCAATCCTGGAAGTAATAGAGGCTATCTTCAGCCTTAGCGTGTTTTATTTCTTCTTTCTTTCATGTTGTTTGCATTACGTGTTTCTTTGTGTCACTTTAAGTTTCTTTGCAGCTCCATTTTTTGGTTGTGTTTCATGAAATCGATGGTGTAAATTCTTGTTGGTCTATGTTATGCGTGTCTATCCTTCCCTTGTGATTTCTTCTTCATTTTCACTCAGAACAGATAGTGTTCATCCCACTTTTCTTGGTGCTATCACCTCCCTTTTAGTTTAGTTTTCCTTTTTGTTATCCTTTTATCCTTGGTCCCTTGGCTTGTTAGCTTAACTTTCCCTTCCATCATTAGGAATAAGAGTAGCGGAGAAATGGGTAGAGAACCCACCTTCTCCGAGATCTGTCTCAAGTGCGCAAGGTCCCATAACTTGGAGATGGTTCCATTGTTGTTTCAAACGACTTGATTCTACCAAATTTGAGACACGATGTAATTTTGATCACCAATTTCAGCACGCTTTGGTGGGACCAACATTGAAAGATTAAATTTCATATTGCTAAGTTTTGGTGTGTGATTTAGTGATTTGCAGCCTTTGGAGGCTTGTTTCAACACATCTGATGACTCCTACACTTAGATCTATTGTTTTAGCAACTAGATTGTGTTTTATGAGAAGAGAACATACCAAACAGAGTGTTGCAGCTTAAGGATCCTTTGAGTACCTTCATCTTTCATCAAGAAGCACATATAGTAGAGATCTCATGTGTGCATCACCATCTCCAACACCATGCACATTCCACTAATCCTCACAACAAACCTATGTTCCCTAAAATGGAATTGTAACCACCTCCTCTAGGAACTTTTCCGCTTTCACCGGTGGAAGCCCTCTCAATCTCAATGCACAACATGATATGCCAACAGCCACGCTAAAGAGCATTCTATACTTCATTGGAAAAAATCAAGTTACACCTATTGAGCACATGTAGGATGTAGTGGATGTATGCTCTATTTACCTAATCACACATGATGATGTAGTTGTTAGGTTACTTGTGGCTTCATTTAAAGGTAAATCACTCTAATGGTACTATGTCTAAGACTGAATCAATTACCACAGGATGAGCCTGGAATAGCCCTATGTAATTATTTTGAAGACAATTTAGATCATTTATCACCGGTGGAACATCCGACTACAACAAAGTGCGTGCCCACCAAGTAGATGACTGATTTCAACATCGATTCCAAAATAATTGGGACATAATTTCTCATGTGGTAAGGCCTACAGTCTAGCATGCTTTCCTGTATTATCTAAGGGCTTTGAATAATGACATTTCAGTCATGATTCAATCCATGGGAGGAAGAACCTTACCTGCTGCTTACAACATTGTCATAAGGGCGTAAAGTAGTCTCATCCATTCCTAGTGAGTTGGATCCTTGACCTCTCACACCTTTGTTTCCAAAGATGTTTCTAGTGTCTCATCCTTCTATTTCCCTTTTCCAAAGGTGTAGATCATGTAACTCATTGCGTCTACATCATTTTCTCCGTCAATGTAAAATAAGATGATGAAATGAAGGCCCTGATTAGGAACTTGTCCAATAAGGTCATTTCCTTAGAAAAATAATAGGTGCAAGCCTTCAATATTACTTCAAATAAGGTGCATAACCAGAGAAATCAACCTGCCAAATCAATATGGGAACCAGAGATATGGGCGAATCAACATAACCATAGATGGCATACTAATGCGCATTTTCCCTTATAAGTTGTTCCTCATGTACAACCTCTTCCAGTGCCAAGTAAAATTCAAGCACTTTTCTAGTTCAAAACAATATGGTGAAAAATTGGAATGGTGCTTTCCTTGCAACATGCCTCATAGCCAATATCACTACATTAATATTGTGCACGCGTAGGCCTACATGATCCAAAATCCTTCTAACTGCAAACCTTCCATAAGCGCAAATGAACTTGAGAATCAAGAAAATCCAGAAGTTCCTCTTGAGGCCAATTTTATATTCTTTGGTGCCGAGAATTTTGCGCGATCAATCAAGTTTCAGATGATGCTAGTAGACCATCACTCAGAGTTACGAGACAATAAAAGGTACAAGAAGAGAATTCTCGAGTCTGACACACAAGTTTCTATTCCAGAAACACAAGTAGATCCTTAAAAGAAAAATGAATTAACTAAGGCATCCAAAGAGTAAAAAGTGCTCAAGTTCCTAAATGTGATGCTTTGTGCAATGCTACTTCTAAAGCAGCGAGTGCCTCTCCTTTCGTAGGTCAAGCCTCTCGCACCTAAAGGTACATGTTTTTGAGCCTAAATAGAAGAGAAAATATGTTGTTATTCCTCAAATGCATAAGTCATAGGGTATTCCATTTAGCATTATGGAATACTTGAAGAATACAAACATAAATGTCACAATGTGGGATGCCCTAACCATTCCATCTTAGCGCTACTTGTTGCATGAAGCTATGGCTCAACTTCACGTGTTGACCCAGTTGTTCAAAAACTATGTGCTACTATCAATATCTGCCAAGAAGAGGAGAAACAAGTGAGTAAGGTTGTCAAAACCCCACCCTTTTATATGTCCTTGATTATAGGAAAACACCTTGTGTATAATTACATGATTGACTCGGGCACCAGTACTTTCTTTCATGCCTAAGAAAATTGTTGATGTTTTAGGTCTTAAGTATAGCCCCTTGAAAAAGGAGTCCTATAACTTGATGGTTCAATTGTCACTACTCTAGGAGTTATCAAGAATATTGAGTTAACTCTTCATGCATGTCCAATTCTAACAATAACTCAAGATGTGTCAATCATTGATCTGCGCCTTTGTTTGTCCTATGTTTGTTAAGGAAATTTACTTGCTAAAGTGTGTGGTTACTTGTCTTCAAACTAGTCCCATATGCTACTCAAGATGAGGTATGGTACAGTCTACCATACAAGTTGATCCAATATTTTCCTATCATGTAGAGTCATATGACCCTTCCCTCCCTAGGCCAATTGTCTAATCTATGAAGAACAATTTTTAGTTTTGAAGAGAAACTTATCGCACCTCTTATTCTTAACTTAGTGCTAGATGAATGGTCGGAGAGGCATCATAAATTTGATCCATATGTAGAGGAGATGGAAACTTATGAAATAGGGTTGGGACATATTGCATCCTCAAAGAAGAAGTTATGTTGTCATGTATGCTCAATAAAATGAAGAAAGTGTGGGTGCTGTGAAAGTTATACTTTGGTAGATCCGGAAGTATAAATGGTGCAAGCGTAAGAGTTCTCATTACTCCTAAGGATGAGAATTTATTCTTCGCACATCGGTGATAGTTCACATGCTCCAATAATGTGTGGAGTATTAAGCACTAGTGCGTGGTCTTCTAATTACATAAAAGAAAGGGATCAAGGTGTTGCAGATCTTTGGGAATACAGAATTGACTATCCACCAAGTCACCAACAAATGTGCGACAAAGAATAAGCTTCTAAAGGCTTATAAAAAAAAAATTTGGGACCTTCTTGAGAGCTTTGATGCATTGAATCTTCAGGTGGTATCATGCAAGATGAGCACAGAAGTTGATTATATGGTCGCACTCAGTTTGAAGCTCTCCCGTACTGAGGACTTTATCAAAGGGAATACTCAACACATCAAGATGGTGATTAGGCCATCCATTCTAGATAATAACACCAGTTGGAAAGTGTTTGACAAAAATGAGCAAATCATCTAGTTCATTCATAATGAAGTTGAGTTCTCATTAAGCATGAAAGTTGATTTTCATGACAACTATAGTGACCAAGTAATACAACTAAAGACAAACAAGTTTCCTAAAGGGTTGGTTTTGGTCAAACAAAATATGGCACTTAGCGAAAAATATACAGAAGGTTCATGCAAAAGAGTAGAGCACTTTCAAAAGTGCGGAAGGATCGGGAAGGAATCACACGCTAAGGACAGAGACAGATTTAGGACTTAGCCATTTTCACGATGAGGATCTATTTTTGGAAGATGGCATGTGGAGCACACAAACCGGTTAAAGACTTACGCGACACACATTGGCTATTTTTGGAGGATCGACTATGAAGTGATTTACATGAGTACAGGCTGAGAATAGATTTACTACTAACAGTTAACTAGAAGAAGTCTATTGTTAGTGCACTTGCATGTGTGGATATTTTTGTAATGGCGTGTGGCTAATAATAGCATGCGACCTATTTTGGGATTGGATAAGCGGTGAAGGGAAAGTCCCCACCCTTATAAATATGTAATGAACTGCGTAGTATAGGTGTGTGAGAATAGTATGTAAGGATTGGATTACTATGAGATTATACTATCGATCTGTATGCACATGAGCATATGATGCCATTATTGTAAGAAGCTTCTGTGTATTACTACATTTAATATAATGGAGGTTATTGAATGAATCAAGGTGTTAATCATGGTTATAGTTTATTACTACATGAATGAATATGTGTACTGTAGAATGATATATTAGTCATAGATCTGAATGTTTTAAGTCTTCATCATGATAACATCCTGCAACACCAACCCTAAAGAGGGCCATGGTACCTTTGCACATTTTGGGTGAGCACTCAGTCTAGGTTGAGTGATGTGCCAAAGCACGTATGGGCTATTACTTGATGAATTCTAGGTTGCATCATTATTTCCATTGCCAGGACCTCTTTTCAGATCATTTTCAAGATGTTTCGCAATGAAGATGTACTGTTGACCCTAGAAAGTGTTGAGAAGTGGATACAAAATCGGAAGAAGAATACACACGAGAGGTTTAGCATTGGATCTGAGTTTGAAGCATGTGCATGGGTGGAGCAAAATCTGTATGACTATTTATACAAGAGATTCTTCGTTATCTTTCTAGTAGAACTCCATGCGAGTGGCTAGTTGCTTATGCATCTAAAAGGAATTAAAGGTATCACACACGTATCTGGATGCGGGAATAATTTCAGCCCTTTATGATGTTGATCGATCGATCTGGACTCGCGTTGTGGATATGTGGTTCCGTGGTTTTTGAATAGATATATCTTAGAGTACTCAATTTCCACTTATTCGTGCCCAAAGGTAGATGAATTCCAATTTTTACAATATCTTAAGGGAACTTACCTACAAGACATTCCACTAGCGATCAAAATTCTAATGCTAACACTGAACTTGGAGAACAAACCGATGACTAACTAAACCCCACCACGCACGGGGCAGAGCAATCTTGGTGAAAGATGGAAGACCTAGCAGCAGAGAGGTAGAGAGAGGAAAGGAAACTTAAGTATAATGAGGCATGTGAGAGGGTGGTAGAGAAGCAGTGGGAGGTTGCAGAGAAAATGGAGTTGTGGAGAAATATAGTTTGGGAAGAGTTGAATTTCATGCAGAAGACATGGAACCCAAGCATTAGGAACTCCCCCATTTGGGAAAACATGATAGGGAACCCTCCTCGACCTCACATAGAAGCGCACCAGTAGAGATGACTTGGTCCATGGGTGCACATTTGAATCCACCTAGAAACCTTGTTGTTGTGCTTGGTTTTCCAGTATCTAGTAAGACAAATAGTCAGCAAGCTAATTTAGGTAGTGGGAGAGAAGGATTGAGTCATATAAAAAGCACAAATGATGGCAGCGCAAATGGATTTGTTGTTATATGTGAGTACCATTTCGTGTATATCATCCACACAAAAATTTAGGTGTGCATATTTTTTACTATCTTAGGGAGTAGTAACACTTTTCAGACTGTCGGGGTACAATTTGTTGGGACATAGGAAGTACATCTTCAGTCTCCAACCGCAGATCCGGGTTTAGGATCAAGAGGTATAGGTGGCTCTAGCTCCGATGGATCTGGTGGCTCTGGGGGCAGAGGAAACACGGGAGGTTACTGGATCACGTGGACAAGGTTTTCACCAACCCTGAATATTTACATGGTCTTCGTCTTCTAGAGTATATGGGCATAGAAGATGTTGTTGAACATATACACATGTGTGAAATACTATGGCACACAAAATGAATCAGGCCTTTTGAGCGTAGGTCAATTTAATTTTATACTACATTATAAGGGCACACAAACAATTGGTACAAAATTTTGACCTTGATCGACTTTAAGTAGAATATGCGGCTTTAAAGGATGCTTTCCTTAAATGATTTCACATCCCGACTTGAGCGAAGAGTATAAGTGTGCTCAAGGATATTAAGCAAGGAACTACTGAGAGTGTCAGAGAGTATGATGCCCATTTCAAAACATTGTTATCTAAGTTGTCTTATGATATTCATGCAAACTAGCATGCATAATGGTTTGTTGGAGGTCTGATTACACCTTTTAGGAGGGCGCTATCACATAAAACATACACTAATCTGCGTGAAGTACTTGAAGTAGCCTTACACATTGAGGCAGTTGGAAGTATAGACACTAGGGTGAGTCCATTTTTAGAAGCATCGATTGCAGCTATGGCAAAGCAGTTGGATAAACTATTAGAGAATTCAACACATAAGACATGCACAGGGATTTGGTACACAAATTGTGAAGAGGAAGGCCACACAAAGGATATTTTTCCCCATAGATCAGTGCGCTCATTGTTGTTGGATTGTGAGATATGCCATTTAAACCATGATGCTAGTCGTTTCCCATTACTACAATGCACAATAAGGAAGAACGTTTCATGCTACTACATGACTCATGACACGGAAGACTACCAGTTAATTGGTCAGATCCATTATGCTATAGATATCGATGTATGACAGACAGGAGTTTCACATAAATCTAAAGGTAAGAATGAGCATCAGGATCGAGATCGCAATCAGGCACGCTATGATTGGAATGAAGGGCATTTTGAAGGAGGTCATGGAAGAGATCGAGAATATTGTGGCGGATACGGAGGATGAGGTCGTGGTGGTGGACGAGGTGATCTCCCTCGTGGAACATGTTATACATGCGGATCTCTTGACCACTACAGGGAGTGAATGTCCTCATAATATTACATGTTTTTTCTGTGGAAAGAAACATAGTTATGAGGAGTGTCCAGAATTATATGAGCATCTTAGAAAGTAGCATAAACAAGAAAAAAAAGGTGTAGATATGGTTATGATACAACATGTTGTGGAAAATAAGTGGATGCCCAAGTTGGAAGTATAACATGAGGCATTGCAGGTAAAGATCGCGACCCATGTTGAAGTAGCGCGTAAAAATAAGCATTGCAGCAGAGGCCTACCATCACTAAGGAGGAGGTTCTACATGCACGGTACCTAAATCCTACCCATCAAAAGGAGGTTTACCAAGAAACCATGGAGGTACTCAGGAATCTTTAGGGTGAAATACAATATTTAAAGGAGAAATCACAAAATATGGAGAAAAAGAAAGCATCAAAGACGGTCCAAATTGATATAGATGACTTGAGATAAGTGTGCAAATTATTATGCCAGGAGAATATCATTCCACTTTGTTGGGGAATTGGTTAAAAGGAAACACTCTGCATGCAAGTACTGAAACTTGACAGAAAAATCTTGCATGAAAATCTTCCCCCTCATAGCCTAGATTATGACAAGGAAATAACTCGGAATGCTATTGTGGATGGGTGGCTATTGATTAATATAATGATTGATACTATCGCGGAATTCAATGTTCTTACCTTAGATGCATGGGTACAAATGGGGAGACCCCATTACAGCCATCCTCTAATGTATTGTTCATGGTGAATTGGACTAAGGCCACTCCCATTAGAGTTTTAAAAGATGCATCCATTACCATACAAGGAACAAAGTTCACTGGAGATTTTGAGTTTTTAGTGCTGGCAGAGTCAGATAGCTTCCTAGCTTTATTGGGTCGTCCTTGGTGCTATGAAAATAATTTTGATCTTCGGTTCAACAAGGGTTATATCATTTTTGAAAATAAGGAGGAAAGAGTTATTATCCCTTTAACATATGGAAAATTTGTGCCCTATGTTGAGCCCTTAAGTGAAGAAGACTTGAATAGGATTTATGTACGCGCCATCCGGGATCCAAAGGTACTTGAGCCATGTAAAAAAGGAATCCTTTAGTGGGAGGATACACATTCTATTAGCGATACTACAAGTATTTCTTGTGATAATTGGGCTCATAACACTTATGAGTTGGTAGGGCACGCAGTAAAGAGCATATTTCCTAAAGGTAGCAAATCGCGTTATATCAGGAGAATAGGTAACAACTCGGTACCTTGTTACATTGGAGAAGGATATCATATGGTGTTCCTACGTGCCATGGAATAACAATGGATAGACCCACTGGAAAGAAGAAATATGCTAGCATATACACTGCATAGGACAACAACGCGTTGGTGGGTGGTCCACAAGGATAATCTTATAGGATGGAATGAAATTAGGATTGCTCTTGTCACTAGGTTCTACAAGAGAAATGCACCTACTCAAATTTATACTTATCATGGTAATCAACATGTTCAACACCACGTTCAGAAGTGTGAGAGACTCTAGACAAAGGGGCAGGAAGCTTTACCACCTTCGCTCTGGGTACACAAGTTTTATTCCACTCTACAACATTATGCGTGTGCTTGGTATGTATATGAAAAACTTCATAGAGAGACTGGAAATTGGCAAGATTTAATTACAGGAATGAGCCAGATGTTTGACTTCTTCTCTACCAAGCCTCTGGTGGAAGAAGCATTAAAATTCATAAAGTGCTTAACTATGGGAGATAGTGCCAGGCTGAGGAAATCCTTCAAGAGTTATTGGATGAAGGAAACTCGAAGCGCATTTGGTTGAAGAAATACAATTTGATGCCACACTACTTGAAAGCACTTGCCTTGAGAAATAAAAAGTAAAAATGGTCTACTTAGTGGATGAAGAAGAAGTATAAAATCTTTATAAAAACCATTCAATAGGTAGGCGTGAGGTGTTGGACAGTGCAGATAAGACCACGTGCACCTATCATGAACCTATGAAGACAAAGAAAGTGAATATTAGATTAGATGTTGAGCCTAAGGAGGCCATAATTGGAGACTATTAGTCAATCTCAAGTGGAAAAGATCATAGAGTTACTACGAGATTACCAGAATTATTTCCTCGGGGTACCATGAGCTTAAAGGCATGCATGAATCATTAGGGGAGATGAGGATAAAGCTTAAAGAGGGTGTGTGCCCAATTAGAAAGAGACCCTACAGGATGAACCCCAACTTGCGCGAGAAGGTCAAAGAAGAGATTGACAAAATGTTAAAGTTTGGAATCATCAAAGCTCCTCGATGAGTCGAATGGGTTAGTCCAATGGTGATCATTATCAAGAAGGATGGGCATATTAGGATTTTTGTGGACTACAGGGAGCTAAATTCTGCATGTGTGACTGATCCTTTCCTACGCCATTCACTGAGGAAATACTAGAATTTTTGCAATGCACAAAAATCTATTCATTTAAAGATGGGCTCATTGGGTATCATCGGTTAGGATTACCCAGGGCGGATCGGGAAAAGATTACTTTTACTACTTGAATGGGGTAGCTTCGCTATACTTGTGATGCCTTTTGGTCCGAAAAATGTGTCTGTTGTATTTTTGTGCATAGTTGTTCAAGTGTTCAAGGACTTTATTCACAACTTCCTACAGGTTTATTTAGATGATTGGATGGTATATGGACTTGTTAAAGATCATTGTGACAATCTATGCTTAATGTTTGAAATATGTAGATAGTTGAGTATCTCTTTGAACATCAATAAGTGCATATTTTCTACACCATTTGGAATATTGTTAGGACACATAATCTTCAAGGAAGGTTTGTTGGTTGATCCAGCTAAGGTTGTAGTCATTATAGGCCTAAAAGAGTCTACCAATCAGAGTGAGGTGCGCATATTTTTGGGTCATACAAGATATTACAAGAATTTTATTAAAGGATATGCCAAGATTTCCTCACCTTTGGAGGAGTTACTAAAAGGGAAAGGTATGTTCTCTCGGAGAGAACCGCAATGCAGCGCATTCGAGACATTAAAATAGAAACTTACTACCACGCATATTCTACATTTTTCTTTGTGGGACAAACCATTTCATGTACATGTGGATGCATCTAGCACGGCCATTGGCACAATGTTGGATCATTCGGGAGAAGGTATTATAGATCATCCTATCTGTTTTGCTTGTATAAAATTGACTCATGCCAAACAAAATTACACCAACTACAAAGCACGAAGCTTTATCGGGTAGTACCTGCTAGCTACACCATTTGTCTTTTATACAGATCACATGGCATTGAATTATTTGGTAAACAAGCCTGTTTTACAGGGGCACATATGCAGATGGGTACTCTTATTTCAAGAATTTGATTTCACAGTTGTGGTAAAACCAAGGAAAACTAATTCTTGACCAGACCATTTATCCAGAATACAGTTGGGAGAAGAAGCACAGGCCATTGAAGATACCATGCCCGATGCATAGTTATACAGGTTACAATGTGCACCATCAGAATTAGAGGACATTGTTGTCTTTCTACGAATAGGCATGGCACCAGAAGGAATGAAATCCTTATAGAAGAAACAACTTGTTATACGCACGAAACCCTATATGTTGATTAGCGGTGACTTGTAAAAATTAGGTCGGGATGAAGTATTGTGTCATTTTGTACTAGAACATGAGCACATAAATATCATGGAAGAAGCTCATGGTGGTATTGCAAGTGGCCACTATGTAGGTGATGCCACTTTGCGTGTAATATTCTACTCACTGGATTATGGTGGGAGAACTTGTATAAATATTGTAAGGAATTTTTAAGGCATGTGATCACTTTATCAACATCTTGGGAAACCAGGATAATGAGATGAAATGCCTTTGAGACCTATTACTAGTGTAGAAACCATTCGAGCAATGGGCTATAGATTTTGTGGGTCTTATTTCACCAACCTTGCGAGGAATGGATCGTGCTATATCATAACTTGCACATATTATCTAATAAGGTGGATAGAGGTAGTGCCTACAAAGGATTGTATAGCAACTAAAGTAACCAGTTTCTATGGGAAAATATTATTACAAGGTATGGATGTCCTTTGAGTTTGTCCAAAGATAGTAGCACACATTTTCTCGAATGAGACAATAAGAATTTTTTGGATGAATTCATGATTGCACACCATAAGACTACACCATATCATCCTCGGAAAATGGACTTCGAGGCTTTCAAAATAAATTAAGCCGAGACATTAACAAAAGTCTATGATGTTGGAAGAAAGGATTGGTATGATAAATTATTTTTAGTACTTTCAACATATCGAACAACATATAAAGGTTTAATAAAGCCACACTATTTCAGTTAGTGTTTAGTGGAGAAACATTTCTTCCTATGGAATTCATGTTACCATCTTTACGTATTGTGTGTGCTGGAGGTCTAGCTGATGAGCAAGTGTTAGAAGAATGGATTGAAAATTTAATCAAGCTAGATGAGCAATGAGCAATAGCACGTTGGATTCAAAAATAAGAAAAGGCCAGGTAAAAAGCATGACATGATAGGCACATCAAGGATAAAAATTTCACAATTGGACAGATGGTGCTCCTTTATGATTCTAAGTTTTTGCACCATCCAGAAAACTCAAAGTACATTGGTTGGGGTCGTATGTTATCACTCACATACTTGAAATAGGTGCTTTCCAATTAGAGGTGCTTGATGGCACATGGTTACCCGGTTACTTCAACGAGAGTAGGTTGAATCCCTACTATAAATAAGTCTTCTTGGTGTTTGTAATAAGGCAGTGTTGCCATTTAGATTAGGTTTTCAATTCTATATTTTCCTTAATGTATTTCCTTCTTTGTCGTTATGCTTTGTCAATTTAGTTGGTTTTTTGTAATAATCGTGTTTATGCGCCAAGCTAATTACAATTTAGAAAATTTATATGCACAAACGACTACACATACCCTTAGTGTGGGGTGTTTATTGATATCCGTACAGGATGATAAAGATAAGTACACATGAAAGGAACAAAATGCTACGGGTGTTATTCAAGTTGGAGAATTGAAAGAAATAGATTACTTCTAGAAATGAGGACCATAGGTGGAGGTGAATGAAGAAACAAGTATAATGTGAGGTAAGCAGAGGCCATGGGAACTACCAAAATAAGGCATAGTGGCAAGGTACTCGGGCGCATGGAGGCACGTTGAAGAGAATTTTGTGGCTATAGGGTAGGAAGGCACACTAGAAGGTTATATCTTGGGCATGAATATGTACCATGCAAGAAGGAACAAAAATGGTCTTTTAATGAGAGGATTGTTGGTAGATGGAGGAGTAATAAATGCACTAAATTTTGGAAAATATATATAAGCGGGATCCGAGTTCATTTTAATCGTTCCAATAGAGAGAATTTGAAAAGAGCTAAGTGCAAAGGATCCGAGCGATCGTGTTGAGGTGTGAAGAGTGTGAAACCAGATGTGGAGAAAAGATTTTTGTGCAAGAGAAGCTTTCATTCCCATAGGTGAAGGGTTTGAGAGAAGAAGACGCATTACAAATGAGCTAGGGCATGTAATTTCCACTAGGGCACGGAGATTTGAACTAGGGTTTCAACTTACTTGATTACAGATGGTAGAAAAGAGAGACTTGTAAAATGGCACCAAGAAAGCACCCGCAGCAGAGTAAAAGGGAAGAAGAAGGTCGAAGTGGAAGAAGAAATTACTCCCGAGAGTAATTTCTCATAAATGCAGTATCCAGAGGGCGTGATCATGGGACAAGAATGGGATTCCCACATCCATCAATGTAAAATCAGCGATTACAACCATCATACATCAGATAATAAGAAGGAGCTTGATGCATTGTTGAGAAAAAAAACAAACAAGCCCACCACAGAAGATATGTCAGTGTACGATGACACTAGTGAGAAGTTACTAAAACAGATTTAAGTATACCAGTTGTACGAGCTGCCATACTTTGGAAAGTATGAACCATTGTATCAATAGTTGATGAGCAGAGTCCATGAGGACTTCTTCTACTTCACCGGATGGAGGGTTAGAATCACAACCACGTTGATCTCAACAGTAACAGGGTTGAAAGGCACATGGGTAGATCTAAACGGTGATTTAACTGATAAGGCCGCAATCCTGGAGACAAGGAATAAGTTAGGGTATATCAAGGGTCTATGCGGCATGGGCATAGAAAAATTGAAGAAGTACCTAGTAGTGCAGGCAATTGCACATCTTGTAACAAAGCTGAATGACCAAGAAAGGTGGTCGCAGGTAAACACAATGTGGCTAAACATTGTGAAGAAGATGTCACAGGGAGTGATTTACAACATCTCCAGCTACATCCTGAAACTATCATTGAAAAATCACGCACATGAGAGAAAATTTATTTCGTAGCTATTCTATTGTCTTTAGTGTTTTTGGAAATCGGGGTGCCTGATGGGCCAAAGGAGAAAATTTGGGAATACCCTATGGAGAAAAAGTCACTTGCGGAAAGATTTGGAAAGTACTTGTGTGAGGGATCAATGAGTGGACCATTCAAGTAGAGGGCAAAGAAATGGTATGATAGGCTCCACATAGCATTTGAAGAAGAATGGCACATACCCAAGGAGTTACCTTCGGTAGTAGGGAAGGCAAGCAGGTTCACGGTATACCAACACTTTTGCATCATGCGGTTCACCATGAAAGATGGGGCTTGGAGCCCATGGTGAAAATTACCATATGCCTTCACAACATGATATTTCCAAGCATCAGTTCACCGGTTTTCAGATGCGCATCACCTAAGCTTCAATGCAGACAAGGTAGATTACAACTACCATACACTGAGAAAGACATATGTATATCCAGGATGGACTGCCTACATTGAGAGGCTAATCTCATATATTATAAGCATGAATCCTATAAGCTTGGTTGTTGGAGACGTTGAGCAGCGCTTGTGTACTCAACCTCAAGCCCAAGCTGGAGAACAATAAATATGTGGAGAATGATTTTGCACTCCTAGGGCCACCAAAAGGTAAGCATACAATGGAAAATGTTCCAACACCTAAGCCCACAAAGACAATAGAAGTAGAAGATGAAGAAGAGGAGCATGAAGATAGTGGTGGTTTGGAGCACAGAGGCGGAGGTAGCCTACAGACAAGGTAGAAACATAGCGCGACTACACCACCTCAAGGGTAGGAAGGAGAAGATGAGGATCTGGATGTAGTACAAGGAGAGTGCCACTTCAAAAGGGTATTCAAGAGAACAAGGACCCAAGGTGCTACTCCACAATCAGTGTGCAGATCACCTCGAATCTCTCCACAGAAGGAGATAGCTAGAAGAGAAGGAGAAATTTGAAGCTAGATGTGGAGGTGGAAGATTCTGAGGAGAGTGCACCCAAATCTCCTACACCTCCAGAGAATGTGGAAGAACCAAAGGATGAAGAAATGAAGGATGGAGAAGAAGGAGAGAAGGAGGCAGATGAGACAATGAATGAGACTGCTCAGGGTACAACAAAACAAGCTCCAAATCTTGAAGCTCAAGTTCCTAAGGGGCCAAGATCAAAGAGAACAAGTGGATAATATGTTGCATCAATCATGGGCTATGCTGAGGACACATGTAAAATTTTCTGCACCCATTTTCAAAGCATAGTGACACTAAAGGAGTTATATGGGTGGGAGCTGATGGATGAAGATATGGTGACCATGTGCACAAGGAAGCAATTGTCATGGTCTATGCACACGCACATGGATGAACTAGACTTTGATGTATGTGAAGAGTCATGTGTATCAAGGAGGTTGAAGAAAAACCTCAGGCCAGACACATAATGGTAAATCCTACTATTATGTCAGATGAACAAGTGAGCAATGCTTTGGTGAAAGTATCGATAGAGGTGGCACAGAGAAATATGGATAAGGATGCAACAATTAGGGCGCTGAGGGAAGAGATCAAGGCCAAGGATGTAGAAATAGCATGCCTAAAGCAAGAGAAAGACTTGGCACAAAAGAAGAACACTATTTTCATCAGCATGGTAGAGGAAGTTGGGGACAATATCATGAAAGCAAAGCCACACTTAGATCCTAAGGTACCCAAAATGTTTCCTTCGGTAATGCATTATGTACAAACATTGGTGGACTTGGTGCTTGAAGATGAAATTTTGTGCATGTCAGAACCAAAGAATCCTGAGCATGAAGCAGAGTGAGAAAAGGCTTCATGATGAGAAAAATTGCATCATATGAGGGGTTGATTCAAAGCTTGTAGGAGGAGCTAAAGAAAGTAGATCAAGCGTTGAATATTTGTACATCCCTAGAAGCCGTTATAAGAACTAGGACCATTATAGAGGACAATGAAGTCCTAAAATCCATGAAAGATGAGACCTTGGGCCGCGTAGAATGGTTAGCACTTGTCAAGCAGAAGCGCAAGGCCCTTATAGCAGCATAATAACCACACAATGAAAGGCTAGATGAGCTTGGGAAACTCATCAAGTAAAAGATGGACTTATTAGAAGGAAGAATGATTGTCATGTCCAACATTTTGTTGGTCTTGCAAAATGAGAAAGGAGAGATGGTAAAAGATGAGCTGGAATCAATTGCAGTGGATATCCCAGAAAAGGCAAAGGTCACGCTCAATGATTGGCATACTTTAGAGGAAGAAATAAAAGACGAATATCCAGAATTAATTCTTCAAGTTGAAACAAATGATATTATAGGGTAAAGTCATTATTTATTCATAAAATTCTTTCTATCTCTCTATTCACATTCTTTGATTTGTTTTGGAGACAACCATTATCGGGGTGAAAATGCAATTAGTGTGGGGTAATGTTGGTTAGACAAAATATGGCACTTAGTGAAAAACATACAGAAGGTTCGCGTGGAAGAGAAAAGTGCGTTCAAAAGCGCGGGAGGATCAAGAAGGAATCACATGTTGAGGACAAAGATAGATTCGAGACTTAGCCATTTTTACGATGAGGATCTATTTTTGGAAGATGGTGTGCGGACCAAAAAAACCGGTTAAATACTTGCATGACATGCATTGGCTATTTTTTGAGGATCGGCTATGAAGCACTTTGCATGAGTACAGGCTGAGAATAGATTTACTACTAACAAATATCTAGAAGAAGTATATTGTTATCGCACTTGCATGTGTGGCTATTTTTGTAACGGTGCGTAGCTAATAATAGCATGCGACCTATTTTGGGATTGGATAAGCGGTGAAGGAAAGTCCCCACCCTTATAAATATGTAATGAACTATGTAGTATAGGTGTGTGAGAATAGTATGTAAGGACTGGATTACTGTGAGATTATACTATCAGATTTGTACACATATGAGCATATGATGCCATTATTGTAAGAAACTTTTTTGTATTACTGCATTTAATATAATGGAGGTTATTGACTGAATCAAGGTGTTAATCATGGTTATAGTTTATTACTTGCATGAATGATCTCGCTATATTTATTGTGTGATTCATGAGTCTTTAAGATCTAGATCTAAATATGTGATGTAGAATGATAAATTATTCATAGATCTGAATGCTTTAAGTCTTCATCATGCTAACATCCTGCAACACCAACCCTAAATAGGGGCCAAGTACCTTTACGCACTTTGGGTGAGTGCTCAGTCTAGACTGAGTGATGTGTCAGTGCACCTGGGATTTTACTGGTGAATTCTAGGTTGCATCATTTGGTCACCGTAGAGAAAAAATTTAGCCCTGATGATGAGTTTAAGGGTGAAGAAAAGTATATGTGCTCCGCGTAAGAATATTTCTCCCCAGTCACTATTATGTGTAGAAAGGAGTTGTTGCTCGGTAAATCTTACAGTGATATCTTGCATGCATGATGAAAAGCATGCCTTCATCTCTCTGTCAAAAATACAGTGATATATTCTCATGGGAGTATGAAGACCTCAAAGGTTTTGATCTAAGTGTTTCTTGGAAATCCATTAGCCTTGATCTTAGTATCAAGCCCATCAAACAAAAATAGAGGTCAATCAATCCAAAGATAGAGCCCCTCATGAGGAAGGAATCATCCAAACTCATTGAGGTGAAGATAATATTTATGATCAAGTATTCTACTTGGGTCGTGAATCTAGTTCCGGTGCACAAGAAGAACGGTGAAATCATACTCTGTGTTGATTTCAGAGATTTGAATAAGGCATCTCTAAAGGATCATTATCCTTTACCTTCTATGGAGCAAATTCTGCAGACTATGGTCAGGTGCACAAATATTCTCTATGTTGACGAATATTTAGGTTTCAATAAGATCCTAGTCAAGGAATAGGATCAATTCAAAATAGCGTTTACAAATAAGTGGGGAACATATGCATATCAGAAGATGCCCTTCAGTATGTCAAACATAGGTGCGAACCTTTTAGCATTTCATGGCTATTGCATTCAAAGGATATATCAATGATTTCATCTTGGTCTACCTTGATGACATCACAGTCTTCTCAAATTAAAGCATGGATCACATGGCGCGCCTGAAGAAAGTCTTTGAGAGATGCAGAAAGTTTAGGGTGTCTCTTAACCCCAAGAAGTGTAATTTTTCTGTGGCGTAGGGCAATCTTTCGGCCATGTGATTTCAAACGATGGCATTGCAATTGATCCCGAGCTTGTCTTAGCTATCCTAGCTCTTTCCCTAATAGTGCCTAAGAAATCCTTGCAGTCCTTCCTCGGAAAAATCAACTTTGTTAGGTGCTTCATTCCTAACTTTGCAAGACTAGTAAGGCCCATCACCCTCATGCTCAAGAAGGACACAACCTTCAAATGGATAACATGAAGGAAAGGAAAAATTTAACAATATCAAGCAAGATATTTCTTGCGCACTTACACTCATCAACCCAAATTACTCAAAGGATTTCATCCTTTATGCCTATGGTGCTAATGCAAGTGTTGTTGTTATTCTAACATAGGAAAATGAGCAAGGACTGGATAAATAAGCGGTGGGTTTATTCACTCAAACGCTAAAGGATTATGAGTTGAAATATAGTCACATGTAAAAATAGGTCTACACCATCATGTGTACACTTAAGAAGTTCAAAATCATGCTTTCAAAAAACCACATCAAGGTGTTAGTCTCGCATGCAAGTGTTAAAGACTTCATCATTAGAGAAGAAATTGGTGAGAAGACAGCACGCTGGGTGACCAAAATCATGGGCTATGATGTGACTATTAAAGTCACAAAGATGGTTATAGGTAGCATGTTATGCAAACAACTTGTTGAGGACGCATAGGATGAACCTGATACTTCATTATTTCTGGATGAAGATATCCCACACATAAACATGAATAGAATGAAACCCCCAGTACGTGCGAACTAGATGAAGGACATGGTCACATTCCTTTCCGAGGCACATACCCTCCTGGTTTAAACAAGGAAAAGAGAAGACATCTAAGGCTGCAACTAATCACATATGTTCTGATTGATGGTCTTCTCTTCAAAAAGAATCTTGATGGCATGCTTTGTTGAGGTGTATCGAAAGCGCGTAGACTAAAAAAGTGTTAGCAGAATTTCATGATGGATTCTCTGGTGGACACTTCTCTTCCAAGACTACAGCAATGAAGATCATAATGGCATGACTCTTTTGGCCTACCCTATTCATGAATGTGCACAAGTGGGTCATGAAATGCAAATAATGTGCTTTCTTTATAGGAAAGAAAAGATTGATGACACTTCTCCTCCGACCAATCCAAGTGGATCAGCATTTTGTGTAATGGGGTCTTGAATTCATAGGCATGATCAATCCTCCTTCGAGTTTTGGGCATAAATGGGTGTTAACATCTACAGACTACTTCACCAGATGATGGACAAAAGTTTTCACGCTCAAAGAATCAATTGAGTCAATCATTCTTGACTTTCTCGAGGGAATTATAACAAGGTTTGGTGTTCCTCAAACCATTATCTCTAATAATGCAAAAGCCTTCCTTAGTACTAAAATCATTGATTGGGTGTTGAGCCTTGGAATATATTTAAAGAATTCTTCCAACTACTACCCTCAAGGAAATGGTTTGGAAGAGTCAACAAACAAGAACCTGATTAGGATTATGAAACAGAAAATGAATATCAACCAAAGACAGCCCCATACAAAGGTCTCATTCACGCTTTGGGTGGACAGAATCACCGTGAAAAAGGAAATAGGAACTTTTCCTTGTAAGCTTGTTTATGGCAAGGAGGCTACACTTCCTTTGATGTTTTGGTTGAATTTTTATCACTTCCCCAATAGCTAGAATTCAAGGCACTAACTAGAGAGAAATCAGCATTACGAGTTGGTTGAACTTGAAGAATCAAGAAACTCTTCCATGAAAAAGCTATAACAACATCAACAATCAACGAAGAAGTGGTTTGACAAAAAGGCTAGGCCTCAATCTTTCAAAGTGGGGACTTGGTTTTAAAATGGGATACTTGACGAGCTAAACCAGTGGCATCATTCAAATTTTAATGCACTTAGAGTGTCCCATACATCATCAATTCATGCAAGGAGGCTAACTCTTTCATGCTTGACTCACCTTGTTGGAGGCGTGATCTAAATCCCAATCAATGGGATCTATCTCAAACCCTTACATTAAGATTGATGCATCATCTTGTATATATATTAGAGTAGTTTCAATTCCTCCAAGTGCAATGCATGCACATTTTTTTGTTTGTATAAAGTTATTACTTCTCACATGCCTTGTGCATGCACTCTTCATTTGCTTCTAGGATGTTGGTGATCTTCTAGTAGTTTCAACAGTTTTGCAGGATTCAAAATAGATTTTAGAAATCATTCATCAAATGACTTCAAAGGGTAGCTCTTCAAGTATTTTAGATCATAATTCCATAAGCACATAATAAACTCCATGCCCACCGGATGCTCGAGGCTACTGATCTCCTTCATCTAGCAGGCAGTTGGCCCCAAAATTTTCCAAAACTATTATCCAAATAACTCCCCTAGTTATTTGGACAACCTACATTCACATTCTAGCTCTAAGGTTCTACATTACAGGTTGTGTACACTTCAATCATCTCCTTGACATATCTCCTTGGTTGTAGTTCCTCATGCGCCTTGTGTGCTCCACTTTTGCACCATCCTTCCTTCCATTTTCCTTTTCCTCTTTATTCCACTCTTCTCTTGTATGCACCCTCTCTGAATCCACCTTCTCTCAATAGTTATTCACCCCTGCGCGCGCGCCCAAGATTTTATTTCCAAATCAGCTGAGTCCCTAACATCACACACCCTTTCTCCTTGTTGTCACACATTATTTTGTAATAATTGTGCCTCTCCCATACATTTATTCCTTGGGTATTTCTCCCATTTCCTCCTACGTATGTTACCTTTGCACACGCCTTCCTATGTTTTCTTTATGCGCCTCATCCTTCCGCACGCATGCCTTTATGTCTTCTTTTGTGTTCTCTTTGCCACATCAAAATCATGCGGACCTTGAGTGTATCACATGCAACCTATCAAAGCGTGCCACCAGGGCTTGAATCCTTGTAACAAACTAGTGTGTGACACGTGGCAATAAAACAAATCAAAAATTGGCCATTTCTTTAGCCAATCCACACACACCATGTGTTTTGTGTGCCCAGTTTGTACTACAGATCTTCTGACAATCATAACTTTTGTTCTAGTGCTTAGATCCATGCACACCCAGGATTTTGGAAAGCTATTGACTTGGGCTACATGCTAAGCCATTCAAATTCAAATTTCAATGGGATTTGGTAGGTGAGGAGTTGGAAAATGTCTTTCACGCCATTAATATGTGATCTGATTGCTTCAACCACCCAGATTTGATCTGATCTACCTTCCTTCCTTCTCCAACATGCCAAACAAACATGGAGAACCACACTTGATAGATTGCAGGTAGATTTGTAGGCATTGATGGCTAGTGGTTAAGCTTTCAAGTCAGATTTCCCTCCTCTTCTTCTCCTCTTTTCACTTCATCTATAAATGTAAGAGCTCTGCTCATTGTAAAGGGTTGGACATTTTTACATCCTTTAGTGTTTGCTAAGGATCCTATATCTCTACATTTTGAGTTGTAGACCTCTAGATCTAGTTCGTGCATGTGAATATCAGCCTTTAGATGCCATTGTAATCAATTGTACATACCTAGAAGTAATAGAAGCATCGTTTTGTGGCTATCTTTTGCCTTAGCGTGTTTTATTTCTTCTTTTTTGCCTTTTTTTGAATTACGTGTTTGTTGTGTCACTTTAAGTTCCTTGCACTCCATTTTTGGTTGTGTTTCATGAAATCGATGGTGTAAATTCTTGTTGGTCTGTGTTACACGTGCTTATCCTTCCCTCGTGCTTTCTCCTTCATTTTCACTCAAAACAGATAGTGTTCATCCCACTTTTTTTGGTGCTATCGCCTCCCTTTTAGTTTAGTTTCCCTTTCGATTATCCTTTTATCCCTGATCCTTTGGCTTGTCAACTTAAATTTCCCTTCTAGTATTAGGAGTAGCGATGTGATAGAAATAGGTAGAGAATTGGCCTTCTCGGAGATCTTTCTCAAGCGCGTAAAGTCCCACAACTTGGAAATGGTTCCATTATTGTTTCAAATAACTCGGTTCTATTAGATCCGAGACACGGGTGCAAGTTTGACCACCAAAAATATCATACTAAATTTTGGAATATTACAAGTAGGTAAATGCCTTGAATAAATCTGCGAAATAATATTTTCTCTTTATAATGAAGTACAATAATCTGAAACAGATTTTCAAACAATAATACGTGATTAAGTCATGTGTATAAAATCCAATAATCACTTCACTTAATTACTTCATCCTACACATTGTAGGAGAGAAAATGTATACGTGGTCATTTCATGAACTATCATGAATTATCTACTCGTAATCATGTTATTCTATATTGAAATAAATGACTATGATATGGTTATATTTTAAGTCATGTCATAACTTCATAATACAATTTTGAAGAATACATACCAATAAATGAATGAAGGGGTATTATATAGTGAAACTTTGTTGCTAACAATCAAGATTCCAACTATTATTAATGTCATAACAATTGTTTAAAATTAACTAGTTGATAAATGGCTTAACATTAATCAAAATCACACCTTAACTTGACAATAGTCGACCATATTCAATAACACAAATATTATAAATTGTAGAGTTTCATTATGCACGGAAATAAATTTCAGGTAACTAACATGTTTAATTACATCATTCATAATTATCGTAAACAATCGCTTTCATTGAGGATCTAAATAATCCTTAGTAATTCAAAAACAAGTTTACAAAATCTATCAACGTTATTATAATCAATATAATTATTAGAGTAGGTATTTACCTTAGCTCATGTTCACCTAGGTACATTATTTACCTTTATTGTATTTATCCTCACCCACTTATGTGTGTGGATATTTCTTTTTATTTATTTAGATATTAGGAGATATTATCTAGTTGTTAGGTATAGTTCTTTCCTTGATCTATGGTATTGACTAGTTCTTTCCTAGATCTATGGTATTGACTAGATCCTTGATGTCTAGTTCTCTCCTAAATCTATGGTCTTGACTAGTTCTTTGATGACTAGTTATTTCCTTGATTTATGGCTTGATCTATGACCTTGACTGTTCTTAGATTGTTATTCCTTGCCTATTTAAGCAAGGCCCATTCTCAATGTATTGCATTGAGTTCCATAATAATATATGATATTGTTGCTCATTTGTTTGCAAAGGTTTATGTAAAGTTATTTTGGTGAATTGCTTTCATCTTATTGATCGTGATGTTTGATTAGCATCTGTGTTCTTGGCTTGGCACGATCTGGTTATCATTCCTTTCAATAACTAAATGAAATCAACATCATTAAAACATAATCAAAACTTTACAATGTCTTCTACTTTCTTTAGCTACAAACAATACCAAATAAAATATCTTCATTCATATAGAAGTAATTTTATCAAGTTCTAGTTATGGTGAACATGTGAGTAAATAATTCACGAAATACTCAAAATACTTATTGCAAATTGTTTCACCTTTACCCGAATCTCACAATGTATTGGAACCCAGAAAAGAATAATCATTCACTATGATCAATCAAGTTCTTAGCAAGTATAAGAACAAATATAAATTTAAGAACGAATAACACCAAGTCACATTTATCAATCTTTTTCTACATAGAAAGTAGATTGAACTTCACAAAGTAAATAGTAATAAAAAATCATCTTTATGAGAGTTTTAATAAGCTATTCACATAAGGTATTTACCCTCACGAGAAAATCTCGAATGAGCAATAGAAAATAGTCATGCAAAATATAAATAATACCTTTGTTAATAATTAGTCAAAACACATGCTTTTCACAAACAAGGTTGGCAATACGCTACACAACAACAAGAACCCACAAAGCCAAAACCAAATACTAATACGTCCCGAAACAAACAGAAGGGTTTATTTACAAACCGGTATTTTTATATTTCTCATGCATACCATTAAACCGATTTATTTTTCCAACAACCAACAAATCAAACAATTTTTCCTTGCATAAATCAACTATTGTAAGCTCTATATGAGCTATATGAAGAATATATTTGTGCACGGTAAATTTTATAAGCATTTAGTAATTTAATCAAAAATACACAATTATTTCAATCCCAAAATGCCTTTTTAAACAACAAAATAATTTAATATACAAACAACAAGAGTTTACAAGCAAAAATGCATTCCCATAATATTTATACATAAGGAAAACAATATTAATTATTTCCACAAATACCAAGATAGCCATTAATTTATCTTCATTTTACCATCAAATTTTTATAAAAAGAATTTAAACTTATTCCATATTCATAACCAAAAGAAAAACCACATTTTAATCATCTATTGCAAAATATAACAAAGCAAGATTAAGAGCAGATAATTCATGCCATAATACGCCCAAATTTCATTATTTCCTCTTCGAAAATAAGAAAACCAAATGCACTCTAACAGAAAATAAAAAACTCCTAAATTCTCTAGGCCAAAATGCCCAATACATTGCAAAACTCGCCCTTAAAATATCCCGATATTCATGCATGCAATCGATAACTATTTCCTCCATTTTTTCTCCAACAAAGAAACCCCAAAATAACTATTAAGACAAAAAAATGTGAATGGGGGAGATTGCATGTATGTTGGCTTGTTTTGTAAGCTTCCTCTATCTAAGAAAATTTTGTAATATTAAATGCAATAAATGAATTTTCAGTGCAAACTCATGGCTTGGGAATTTGCACTTCCAATTTCCTCCTAACTCACCATTTACCATGCAAAGCATATTACATCTACCATGTTATGTTTTGGTTTTAATTCATTTAATCATTGCTAAATTTAAACTTATCCACTTTCCACGCAAAGTCAAAATTAAACACAATCATAACTATTTAAAATGCCACCTTCCCATGGTCTATGACCATATAATAAAACAATAACATTCAACTATTTAAATTCCCTCATGGTCCAAGACCACTTAACATATTAACAACAATACATTTTTTCAATATGGTTCATGACCATCACAATGTCACAATGTCACAATGTCATTTAAACTTGCATTATGATCTAAGACCATTTGTAAAAAAAAACTTGTATCACGGTCTAAAACCAACACCACACTCATTATTTTCTCTTTGGTCTATGACCAATTAAAAACTTGTTACTTACCAATGATAAACAAGGAAATCTATGACCGATTATAATTTCAAGAAGAAGAATTAAAAATTTACATAATTTAAAAATCACATTATTATTACCTTGCAAAATGGTTTGTGACCATTCAACAAAATGTTAGAAGTAAACTATTTCTTTGCATGATAATCCAAGATGATAATCAACACGTATTTACCTTGTAAATTTGGAAAAGATATTAGTGGTGAGTATAAGAAAACAAACAAATTTCTTTCCTATGTTAATCCTTTCAACAATACCTCATGATTGAGAAAGATATGTAAAGGGGAGAGATAATTAATACTTGCACTTACCAATAAAATGCAATACTCCTCCTTTGTTGTATTGGATTTTCTCAAGGATGTGTTGATTTCTTCATATTTGAGTAGGCACTTGGGAAGCACCTCCTTTTGATTTGCTTAGATTGATTGATGTTTGAGGAAGGATTAATGGATGATAGATTGTATTGATGATGGAGTGAGGATTGTGGATGATTGATAAAATGATAGAGCTTTGTTATGGATTTCCTGAGATTATGTATATCTCAAGGATTTTTCAAGATTGGATTCCATGGAGGGTGGCATGCCAATTTATAGTTTTTGGAAGAAGAAATGGAGGGCTAGGATCTTTCCAAGTAGATGGAAGATCAATGGTTAGTATTGAATGAGAAGATAAAAGAGTATAGATAATTCTAGAATTAGAAAATTCTAGTATTATGGAGACATATCCATTGAATTTAAAATTCAATGGAGAAGAGTAGAAAGTTAGAGAGGCTTCTAGAATTATAAGCTTCTAGAAATAGAGGAGGTGGGATTAATTCTAGAATTAGAAAATTTTAGAATTATGGAGAAATATCCATTGAATTTAAAATTCAATGGAGAAGAGTAGAAAGTTAGAGAGGCTTTAGAATTGTAAGCTTCTATAAATAGAGGAGGTGGGATTAATTTTAGGATTAGAAAATTCTAGAATTATAGAGAAATATCCATTGAATTTAAAATTCAATGGGGAAGAGTAGAAATTTAGAGAGGCTTCTAGAATTAGAAGCTTCTAGAAATAGAGGAGGTGGGATTAATTCTAGAATTATGGAGAAATATCCATTGAATTTAAAATTCAATGGAGAAGAGTAGAAAGTTAGAGAGGCTTCTAGAATTAGAAGCTTCTAGAAATAAAGGAGGTGAGATTAATTCTAGAATTAGAAAATTCTAGAATTATGGAGAAATATCCATTGAATTTAAAATTCAATGGAGAAGAGTAGAAAGTTAGAGAGGCTTCTAGAATTAGAAGCTTCTAGAAATAGAGGAAGGTGGGATTAAATTAGTTTAGGTTTAATTAGGAGTTAATGATGTGATTACATGGAGAGGCTAGTTGTAGGGTAGGTGTAGAGTAGGTGGGTAGGTAGGTATAGGAATATTAAATTCCTAGAAAATGATAATAAGGATTAAGGTGAGATAATGGGATATAATAATGAATTAAAGGGATTAATGATGAAATGATAGGATATTAGATAAATGATGAAATTAATTAGGATAAAGGGTATATGTGGTATTTTATAGGAAAGGGATTAATTAGATAATGATGATGTTAGGATATTTGTGGGACAAATTAATCAAAATTAATTATGTCAACATTTTAGATGTCTACATTTTTCCCCTCTTTGAATGGTTATTACGTAGCAATGACCATTCAAAGAAAAATAAGAGAAGATGTTAGGATGGTGATATGATGCCCCCTCGAGGGGTTAGGTGGGGAGGAATGAGTCGAGTAACCACTCGAAAAGAGGAGAGGCCCAAGTTAGTAGATGAGAGAGGATTAGAGGATGAGAAGATTGATTTAAGGGGTTGGATTGTAGGATGACTCTGTCAAGGGGTGAGATTAAGGATATTGGATTTGAGGATTAGAGAATATAAGGATTATTGATGTTGATTAGGATATTGATGAGAATGCAGGATTAGGGGATTATAAGATATGAGAGGTGATTAGAGGAGTAGAATATTAGAAGATTAGGAGATATTGGATTTTGGAGTAGAGGATTCCCCAGTCAATGATGTATGATAAGGGTGAAGATTTAGGATTTATGGAGTGGATTGTGGATAGAGGATGCCCTAGTCAAGGGGTTAGGATGGAAGATTTTGGATTTATATTTGAGGATGTTGGATTTGACGATGTTAGATGTGATGATGTGGGATTTGAGGATGTTATATTTGAGGTTTGATTGATTGGATAGGAAGATAGGGTATAGGATGTTGGATTTGGAGGATTAGAAGATTGAGGATGTTTGGATGAGAGAATAAGGATTGGTTTTTTGATTGATTTGGATGATAGGACATTGATGAGGAGAGGATTGGGATGATGATTGATGAAGTGATGAGAAATAATGTTTGAGTTTTATTGATAAGAGGATGTTAAAATATGCCCTAGCCAAGGGGTGAGGATTTTGGATGTTGGATGCGAGAGGATAAGATTTGGATGTGGAGATTGATTAATTGATGAAAAGTATTGATTGGATAGGAGGTTATATAGTTAGTTATATGATGATGAGGATTAGGTTTGGATGATGATAAGGTTAAAATATGATGATAGAAGGGGGTGTGCTACCATAAATTTCCCACTATTATCATCATTAGCAATGTTATTGATGTGGCATAGAGCAAAATGCACCAAGGTATAAAGACCATGATGATTTTATTACCAAATTCCTAGTCCTCATATCATTGGAAAGATTAAAGCAAAAATATGGTCCTCATATCATTGGACCATGAAAAAGAAAAAGAAACAAAAGGGGCCTCATATCATCAGCCAAAATGTAAATGCAGACAAGCAAGAAAACACACACATTGCATGTATTTGAGTTTTTGAATGTTTTGATTTTTAGATTTTGGATTTTGGATGTTTAGATTATTTGATGTTGGATGTTGAGATTTTAGATTTGGGATGGGGGGATATTTTAGGATAGGTAAGATGAAAGGATTCAGGATGGGATAGCTCATGGGGATGGGAAGGGATGTAAGGTGGGATGTGACTTTCTCCTATAAGTCCCAAAGTGTGTTTGGGTAGGATGAAAGGGAAGGATTGAGGGAAATTGGATAGGTTGGATAGGAAAGTATTGGCTTATAGGTTAGGATTAGATGGGATGTGGGATGAGAGATATATAGATAGGATGAGGAATGTGGTATAGGATAAGATGGGGGATATGGAAGATGATAATATATTCCCCGGTATATGGGAGATGGATTGAGGGATAGATGTGGTGTGCCCCCAAGTGTAAAGTAGGGTGGCATGTGTGGATGGATGGAATGGGTTTGATTTCCCCCAAGTGTAGGGTAGGATGGGAAGTGAGGGGTATATAAAATGGATGACACCCCAACATGGATGGTAGTAAAGTTGCCTCAAGTAATAATGATGACAGTTCAAAAGGTACATGAGGAGGATTGGATGAAAATGAAAGGATCATCATCTACCCACGGATGTTTGATCTAAGGGAAAAAGGATGTGGATGTGATGGATGTAAGGAAAATAACATCGTGGTGAAAAAAATGAGCCTAATGGCACATGTTGTAAGGAGAGATTTGGACTAAAATAGAAGTGTAACCAAGGTCTAAACAATACCTAGAAACATGCAAGTCTTGTGTCTCTGTGAGATCAAAGTGTGTGTGATTGTGAGGGTTAATTACCACTTAAAGTGAAGACTTAATGGGTAGTATGTGAAGAAAAACTATCCAATGTATAGGGAGTTATTAAGTCAAATATATGGATGGAGGTTGAACGGAAGGCTAAGCCATGCATTGCTCTATTGCCAGCTAAGCGTCCATATCCTTGATGGAGATGCATGTGATTCTTTTCACAACATTTCTATACTACAAACCAGGTGTCCATAGCCCTGGTAGAAATTATAGAAACACCCGTAGAGAGAGTCATGAGGTGGATTTTATTTGATATTTTTAATTTTGATATGATTTTTTTCTTTTTGATATTTGGATTTTTTTTTTGCATAAAGAGGTTCCACTCTCTTGAGAACTCTCAAGGGGTTAAGAATCACTAGTGGCTTGATGGGGGGATGGAAATGAGTGTGGAGATGACATTGGCTAGAGTGTCAAAAGACACACCCAAGGGTCTTCACCACAAGTTGATTAAGTATGTTAAAGTGTGTGGATCTCTAGGAGGACAATTGTGCTTGAATGTTAGAGGTAATGATAGACCAAGGTCACACGGTTGTAGTAGGTACTATTGTCTTACAACATGTGTGAGCAAGTTGATCTAGTGTTAAAATGAATGGATTGATAAAGGATATTAATGGATGTGATGATAATAATGGATTAGATGCAAATGGATGTAGATGTTGGATGGAAGGAGGATGGGTGGGAAGGAAAGAACATTTGTTCTCAGGCGATGAATTATATGCTCAATCCATTTTTAGGTGTTTGGTATTTGTAGGGGGGTTAAATGATTTGTGATTGGGTTGAGTGGTTGGGATAGTAGGTGTAGACACCAAATTTGTGTCTTACGACCCCCTGTGCCCCGCATCTCATTTCACAACCTAACCTCATCACCTAAACCTTACACAATTATTTATTAATTACCTTATAATTAATAAATCCACATCGCCATACACCCTTACCTCATTTCGCCACCTCATCATAACCTAGTCTTAACCCTAAACTAACCTAATTAAGACCTATAACTTGGTCCACATCCACACCCATGACTAATTACTCCTCACCCGCACCTAAAACCAACCTCATAATGACTTGACCAAGCCCGCAACTAATCCCTCGGGAGAAAAGGAGGGGGAAAGTGGCTATTTTACCAAAAATAGCCGCTTTGACCTGACCGACATCGGTTCCTACTCGACCGCCGCCATATTAAGACTTGTTGCATAACCGCCATCGGTTCCATGTAATGACCACCTCCAACCAAAAACAAGGGATCGGATTTTCATTTGATTGGGAGGAGGAGAAATCATTGAAAAGGATCCGGGTTTGCTTGGCGAATGAGAGACAAGTGAAGAAACAAGAAGAGTTTGCAGAGAAGGACATCAAGCCCAAGATTGCAACTAAATAACCAGAGCCCAGTGACACTCATCCGAGCATCAGAAGAGGAGATAGCTCATCTTGGATTTTCGATCGTCCTACTTGAGCCCCGTCTTCGCTCATCACATCCTGGAACTCCGTGCATCTTCATCAGGAACGAGTAAGTAGTGTCTTGTATGTTTCTAAGCACCATTTCTTGAGCCTGCGGATTGATAGTAATTACAAGCTCATTCTTAGATCTACTACCTACCAGCACCCTGCACTTAACCTTCATCCATACATCCTTGTATAGCTTAGAAGACCATTTTATCACACTCTGAGTCTTCCCTACCCTCTCATTATTCCCCTCAGCCACCACCAGTCTTAATAACCCCACAATCACCCTACAACCAACCTCTATCCAGAAGCACCTAGATTACTGACCCTACCGGTGTCGGTTATCCCCTACCGGCAAGCGGTTCTCTAACCGCGGTCGGTTATCCAGTGATCGGCATCGGTCACTGTGACTTATACCCCAAAACCTTCCTCTCGCCTATTTTCACCTAACAACCTCAAGTCCAGTCTGGTTTATCCCTGTAACTCAACCTAAATGTATCAACGACCAGTAACCGAACAAACAACGTGACTCTTTATTATTGATAGTTTAGCCTCTATTGCTTTGTAACGAGGTACCTAAATCGTGAGTTTGCACGGTAGCTTTCTTTGTTATCATTTGTGTTAATTCGTATTAAAAGGGGAACCACCACCTTTGAAAGGAAGTTTTATATTTCACGGGCCTAAGGCACTCCCTCATTTATTGTCTAATTAAAATCTGGTGGTCTTGTATTCTTACTTGGGGTAGTCCTTCCAAGACAAAAAGGAGTTCTTCGCAATCAATTTGATCTTTCTCTACGATGCGCGCACACCATCTCAACATTCAACAAGTATTCCTCCTAGCCCTAACCCTTATCTCTGTTTCTCAAAGGAATGAAAGGATAGAAGCAAGTCTATTCCATGAGTCGAAACATTCCGTGTGAAACAGTAGGGATCAACAAGAGGAGTGGTAGAAATGGGTTGTGATGGAGTGTTGGGAGGACGTTGTTATTGTTAGGTTTATAACCTAATCCTAAATGACCTGGATTTTGATGAAGGGAGATGGGTTCACGAATGCCTTGTTCATGGATGCCTAAGCCTTTGCCTCGATGTTTCATATTATCGAACATATTTTTAGATATAGGATATGAAGTGGATGGGGAAGATGATGTCATGTGGTCATCATGAGATTGGGGGTTGTAGTTTTATCATCTACTAAGAGGCCAGACTTAACAAAGGATGGGAGGTGAGATTTGTTTTGGTTTTTGGTTGGTGAGGATGTTTGGATGTACGATGAGATTTGGATGGTTGACGATGTTTGGATGTCAAGTGGGATTTAGATGGTGGATGATGGTTAGGGAGAGGATTGGGATGGAAAGGTGGTGGATAAAGAGGTACAAGGATAAGAAGCCCTTGGTTAATGAGGTTTTGGACATAAGACCTAAATTACATGCAATGATTGGTTGAATGTCCATGGGTGCGATGGAAGTCACAATAATAGTGTTCTCGATACCAAGATGGTTTGGGAAGGTTTTGATTGTGTGATTTGATTGGGGGATGGATGATCATGTTGAAGGTTTTTAGACGATGGAAGATGGTGGTCAAGGATTCTCCTAAAGGAGTGAAGTGGTTTAGGTTAAATGGTTTTGGGGGAGTAGGAAGTAAAGGTGCGGGATTGGGTGGATTATGAGATGTTTTGGTTGATTTGGATTTATGATTTGGATTATATTTTTATGGATTAGAAGATGAAGGGCATGAATTAGACTTGGGGCCAAAGTGGATGGTTTGGGCTTAGAGGTGAAGTAGATTTGGTTGATTTTGGATTGGTTAGAGTATGTGGTTTTGAGGTAGATGGTTTTGGCTTAGGATTAGATTGTTTTGTATTAGTATATGTAGATGAATGGGATGGGGTAGATTTAGATGAAGGGGATGGGTGTGATATGGGGGTCACATTATATTTGGGTGATGTTGGGGATGAAGGAGATTTGGGAGATGGGTGTGGTGTAGGAACCATATTAGATTTGGTCGATTTAGGGGATGAAGTAAATGAAGGTGGCATAGGAGCCTCATTAGATTGGGTAGGAGATGGGGTGGGAGAGGATCTAGATTGGATTTTTACGTTTAGGAGTTGGTGTCGTAGCATTCAGTTATGTTTTAGGATTAGGGGATAGTGGAGATGAAATAGGATTAGAGGATAGGATAGTGTTAGGTTTAGGTGATGAAGGGGGTAAGATAGGATTAGGTGTGGGTGAAGATGATGAGGGTGGCATAGGATCCACATTAGATGGTTTAGGATTGGGGGTAGAAGGGGATGAGGGTGACTTAGGAGTCACAATGGATAAGATAGTTTTGACAAGATTGGGCGTAGGTGATGGAGGGGATGAAATAGGCTTAGAGATTGAATTTGATGGTGGATTAGGGGATGTGGGACTATCTAGGAGAAAGTCTATAGGATCGGATTGGGATGATGAAGATGATGAGGATGGAGGACTAAGATGAGATGTGGGGGATAATAATTTTGGGTTAAGTTGTTGGGATTATTGTGGATATGTGAATGGGACTCGATTATAGGTTTTATGATGATTGGATTTAGGAGTTGATATTTTGGATGGTGGTGGATTATCCGCATGATTTTTATGGGAGGAAGGTATAGGTCATGTTAATTAATAGGGCATTTGGAGTTTGGAATTTGGGATGGTTGTGTGGGCTTGGGATTGGTGACTAGATTAGCAAAGGACATAAAGGAGGTCCTCTTGGTATAGGTCAAATTTAGTGAGGTTGTCAAAGTCAATGTAATTGGCTTGTGGGGATAGTGGTTTATGTTGATTAGGTCGGGGTGTGGATTGAGATGATTCAGGTTCCTCAAAGGAATTCAATGGGGTGAGGGGTAGGGATCTTAGGAAGGGAAATTGTGGTTGATGTTTTTAGAGATGATGGTTTAGGAGGTGATTGGTTGATACATGATTTAAGATCGGATATTTGTTGATTGAGTTATTGGATGGTTTTTAGGATGTTAGGATCAACATGGGATGGTTGATTTGGATGGCAAGGAGGGGATTGGTTGAGGTAGGATGTGAGATTTGAGATTTGTTTATTAAGGTGTTGGATAGTGTTAGGAAATAAGGGATAAAATATACGGAACAATCCCACACATAATTGCAATAGTAAAAACTAATATGTAGAATAATATCACAAACTGAAATAAAAGTGCAGAAAATAAAAGAACACAACACAGAGACAATATTTAATGTGGTTCACCCAATTTGGGATATGTCCACCAAGAATCACTTGCTCATATTTTATTACAAGCCACCTCTTTCTCTCAATACAATACTCAGATCTGTTTGGAGTTGTGCTCAACAAACTCTCCTAAATTCACACTTAAACTCACACATCTACAATGTTACATATCACCTACGATATGCACAAAAGCACATCTATAAGCAACTACTCAAGCAATTTTATAATATAATGGGTACCAAAACCATGGGCCGAAACCACCCTATAAACCTATGGTTCAAAATACTACCCATATGAGAAGAGCGTGTCTCCCAAGGATTCGAGTGCATTTTTCAAGGCCAAAAATTTTTCTCGAGGGCTGCGCCCCCACTCCCGGCTCGGGGCCCGACACGGCCTAAACCACAACAAGAAAACTATGGAGAGTATATAATAATTTTTGTGTATAGTCTTCAACACTTCCACACATTAAAATAGGCTCCACAACATAACAATCTCCCACTTGGAGACTAGTTTTCCTCGAGCAAGCTTCTCAACCCTTCACTATCATCCATGAATACCAACCAAAGCTGAACATAGCTTCATTTTCTCCCTTATGACCACCTTGGTCATCATGTCTTTAGGATTTTGACTAGTATGAATCTTCTCCAACTTCAACTTCTCTTCCTCTAAAGTTTTCCTAATGAAATGGTACCTTAACTATATATGCTTCGTCCTAGAGTGGAAAGCATATTTCTTAGCTAGGTGTATAACACTCTGACTATCACTATGTAGCTTCCCTTCCTCCTTATTCCCTAACTCCTTGAGAAATTTTTTTATAGCTAAATCATCTCTTTTTTTTGCCTCTCATGGTAAAAACATACTAATCTTATGTGGTTGACAAAGCCACAAGCTTTCATAGTCATGAAATCCATCTCGTTGATGTCCCATCTACAAAGTGAAAATATAACCTATCATGTTCCTCCTACTATCTACATCTCCATTCATATCTAAATCTACATAATCATGCAAAGTGGTGTTTGATCCACTATAGCACAAAATTGTCCCCATGGTCCCTCTTAAGTACCAAAGGATCCACTTTCTTGCTGTAAGTGATCTTTACCTGGATCACTCATAAATCTACTCAATGCTCCCACTACATGGGTAGTATCAGGCGTAATGCACACCATGGAATACATCAAACTTCCAACCGCTGATGAGTAAGGTACCTTTGACATCCGGTTTCTCTCCTACTCTATCTTAGGACATAGCTCCTTTGATAACTTGAAATGGCCTCACGAAGGAGTCCCAACCAATTTAGCATTTTGCATATTAAACCTCTCCAAGACCTTATTAGGTACTCTTCCTTAGATAAATTCAACTTATATTATTTCGTATCTCAAGATATCCTCATACCAAGTTTTTTTGGCTGCCCCAAATCCTTCATGCAAAGGATTCACTTAGCTTCTTTAGTACTTTTATTTCCTACATGTCTTTTTGCTGCACTGAACCAACATGTCATCTACATGCAAGAACAAGATAATATAACTGTCATCCTGAAATTTATTTATATACACACAATGGTCATAAAGGCATCTAATATAACCTTACTCCATCATAAAGCAATCAAATTTCTTATACCATTGACGTGGAGCTTGTTTCTGCCATACAAGCTCTTCTTCGGTTTGTACACCATCTCCTTGTTATATTTGACCTCATAACCCTATGGTTGATGCATATATAGATCCTCCTCCAAATCACCATGGAGAAATGCAAACTTTACATCTAGTTTCTCTAAGTGCAAGTCTTCTGTTGTCACTATTCCAAGATCAATTCTAATAGAATCGTTTTTACTATAGGAGAAAAAATCTCATCAAAATCTATATCCTTTTTCTGTGCAAACCCCTTGACCACCAACAGGGCCTTGTATCTTTTCTTTCCTCCTTCTTCCTCTTTAACTATGTACACCCACTTGTTCTACAATGCTCTTTTGCCTTTGGGTAACTTCACAAAATCCTAATTCGGGTTCTCCATGAGAGACTGATGTTTCTCATCCATGGATTTCTCCCACTTCTTCTTGGAATCTACCCGCATTGCTTCGTTGAAGATCTTTGTCTCTCCACTTAGTGAGTAATAAATAATTAAGAGAAGGAGAAAATCATTCGAGTTCTCTTCTTACCCTAGAAGACCTCAATATAGGAGTTTGGGGTTCTTGTTGAGTAGGTTCCTAAACTGATTCATGTGCCACTTTCCCATTTGGAAGATCATCTACCACTGCATATTCTTTCCTGGATTCTTCCATTTTTCTTACAATTGTTTCTTATACATAACTTTATCATTAAATACCACATCTCTAGTTCGAATGATTTTTTTCCTTAATAGTCCATTATTTATAACCAAAGTCATCGACACCATAACCAATGAAAGTGCATTTATCTTATTTAGCCTCTAACTTGGTCCTATCATCCTTTTCAATATGGAAAAACACCTCACATCCAAAGACTCTAAGAAATGAATAATCAACCTTCTTACCAAACCAAACCTCCTCAGGTATGCCTCCATCTAAGGCACTTGAGGGTCCTCTATTTATCAAGTACAAAGTTGTGCTCATCACTTCTTCTCAAAAATAAATAGGCAGTCCCGCATGTAACCTCATGCTCCTAGCTCATTCCATTATTGTCATGTTCATCCTTTCTGACACCCCATTTTGTTGCAGAGTTCTGGAAGCATCTTTTTCTGTGGATACCATTCTTAGAACAATAATCATTAAACTCATTGTTGCAATACTCCCTCCATTATCTGAGCTAAGACATTTTACCTTAAGACATGTTTCATTCTCTACTAAGGCTTTCCATTTAACAAAAGTGTCAAATACATTAGATTTATTTATAATACAATATACCCAAACTTTCCTTGGTGCATCATCAATAAAAGTGACATAATAATATGAACCCCCAAGAGATGATACCTAAGTCGACCCCCACACATCAGAATGCACCATCTCCAACTTACTCTCTTTCTTCATGGGTCCAACCTTGAGAAAATTTACCCATTTTGTTTCCCATATACGTGGTGCTCACGAAGTCAAACCCTATTTAATTCGGAAAAGTTTTGTTTATCATCTACATGCTCTTATGGCTCATATGACCGAGCCTATAGTGCCACAATGTTGTATCTACATCAAGAAGAAGAATTAAAACTTTACAACATTTAAACATCGCATTATTATTACCTTTGGAATGGTGCGACCCGATCAATAAAATGTTACAAATAAACTATTTCTTTACATGACAACCCAAGATGATAACCAACACTTATTTACCTTGTAAATGTGGAAAAGATTAGTGATGAGTATAAGAAAATAAACAAATTTCTTTCCTATGTTAATCCTTTCAACAATACCTCATTGAGAAAGAGATGTAAAGAGGGGGAGAATTAATACCTGCACTTACCAATAAAATGCAATACTCCTCCTTTTTGTATTGGATTTGCTCAAGGATGTGTTGATTTCTTCATATTTGAGTAGGCACTTGGGAAACACCTCCTTTTGATTTGCTTAGATTGATTGATGCTTGAGGAAGGATTAATGGATGATAGATTGTATTGATGATGGATTGAAGATTGTGGATGATTGATAAAATGGTAGAGATTTGTTATGGATTTATTGAGATTATGTATCTCTCAAGGATTTTTCAAGATTGGCTTCCATGGAGGGTGGCATGCCAATTTATAGTTTTTGGAAGAAGAAATGGAGGGCTAGGATCTTTCCAAGTAGATGGAAGATCAATGGTTAGTATTGAATGAGAAGATAGAAGAGTATAGATAATTCTATAATTAGAAAAATCTATTATCATGGAGACATATAGGAGGTGGGATTAATTCTAAAATTAGAAAATTATAGAATTATGGAGAAATATTCATTGAATTTAAAATTCAATGGAGAAGAGTAGAAAGTTAGAGAGGCTTCTAAAATTAGAAGCTTCTAGAAATAGAGGAGGTGGGATTAATTCTAGAATTAGAAAAATCTAGAATTATGGAGAAATATCCATTGAATTTAAAATTCAATGGAGAAGAATAGAAAGTTAGAGAGACTTCTAGAATTAGAGGCTTCTAGAATTACAAGCTTCTAGAATTAGAGGCTTCTAGAATTAGAAGCTTCTAGAAATAGATGAGGTGGGATTAATTCTAGAATTATGGAGAAATATCCATTGAATTTAAAATTCAATGGATAAGAGTACAAAGTTAGAGAGACTTCAAGAATTAGAAGCTTCTAGAAATAAAGGAGGTGAGATTAATTCTAGAATTATGAAGAAATATCTATTGAATTTAAAATTCAATGGAGAAGAGTAGAATTTAGAGAGGCTTCTAGAATTAGAAGCTTCTAAAAATAGAGGAAGGTGGGATTAAATTAGTTTAGGTTTAATTAGGAGTTAATGATGTGATTACATGGAGAGGCTAGTTGTAGGGTAGGTGTAGAGTAGGTGGGTAGGTAGGTGTAGGAATATTAAATTCCTAGAAAATGATAATAAGGATTAAGGTGGGATAATGTGATATAATAATGAATTAAAGGGATTAATGATGAAATGATAGGATATTAGATAAATGATGAAATTAATTAGGATAAAGGGTATATGTGGTATTTTATAGGAAAGGGATTAATTAGATAATGATGATGTTAGGATATTTGTGGGACAAATTAATTGAAATTAATTATGTTGACATTTTAGATGTCTACATACTTCAATCCTTTTTAAAATATTGCCCAATGAATGCGAACAACCAAAATTTATTAACGAATAATGAAATAATTAATTGTGGCGACCAATGGTGATGTCGACCACGTAAATTGGTTTTGCATGAAGAAGCCATCAAATTGTGATCATCAAACAAATCCAATAAACGGTGGATGGTGAGTACAAATTTAGTGTCAGGTATACACATATTTATATACGTTCCCAATATTGTATATACATATATAAATTTGTATAACTAACATTATATTTGCATTAATCAACTAATATTTGTAGTTATTTAATAATCCACAATCTGTTATAACAACATATCCTAATTCAAATGCAAGGTGTGACAAAACCTTGCTCTAAATTCTGTAATATATCCCTAAATTGATATTAAAAACTTGTAATTGTCTATGACAATCTAAGACTTCTTTAATTTTCTATAAATTTTCTTTCAAGATTAAACATCCATCTTTGGACCGTAGTGCTAGGAGTTTCATCCCCGATGGATGGTTTTATGCATGTGTAAAATATTTTTTGTCTGAATATGTTCATGAATATTTGCACCCTGTGTAATTTTGAATCTAAGTTCTAATTTTTGTTTATGTGCCTAATTTTTATAAATATCCATGTGATAAACCCCATTGAACTTCCCCTTGTTCAAGGCAAGTAAGATGTGAAAATAAAACACTCAACTCAAAAGAAAATTTGTGTATCCATGTGATATGTGTCTAATATTCTATGTTGAATCACATGGAGTGTTATCTTGAGTGAAAACCATTGAGATCTTGTTCTGTAATAGTGTGTATGGTAGAAACAATGGCACAAAGATGTAGAAAACAATCAAGAAAAAACAATCATAAAAGCAACCATGTATAGTGGTTAACAAGTGCAAAGGCAATCTAGCATGTAATTACACGAATAATGTCGTAATAAAAAAATATTATACTAGAGTATAAATCAAGATATACACAAAAATGTTCATGAATCTACAAACTAGCTCACAACATGTTAAATGTGAAACCAACAAAAAGAAAAAACGTAAAGATGAGAGGGGAAAAGAACATGATTATTTTTTACATTAGACATGAAGGAGATCTGATGGTGCTACATCATTAAATACTAGTCTTATATAGAAAGTAAAAGATTTGAAAATAAGAGGCTACCCTAGATAAAACAATAGTTTTTAAATTAAAATTCATAGTAAAAATTCCAACATAGAAAAAAGAAATAGTTACTTTTAAATATCAATGAGACAACCTTTATCTTAGAAGGTTATTCTTGATAGAAGCACCCATATTAGTAATTTTTATCTTATATACCATCACTAAGGCTTGTATCTAGTTAGGTTAGAGTCGTTTATGCTTCGTGCAATACCTAATATTGTTACTTATATAGTAATCCACTTTAACTATGAGTGAATGGGTTACCCAATGCAGATGTATGTGATGAATAGGAGCTTCCAACAATAAGTAGGAGTGATACATTGAATTGAGTTATTGAGACTAAAATATTTGTTATAAGTAAATTATAGAGCATGATAAGCTTTCCTATTAAAACCAAGATTCAAGATTATTACAAGATCGCTTGCTCTGAGTATTATGCAAGTTCACCCAAAGCTCCATAATTTCTCTTTTGGAGGCATTTTTGGACCCTTTCTCTCTTCCTTTTGATTATATGTGTCACTACCCATCTCAAACTTCACTCAAAACTTCGACGTCATGACTAGTCTCTAAGTATGACATGCAACGGATTCGGTTTAATTGATGTGGAAGGTGAAGAGGGTGCTTAACGTTAGGTTAGAATGGTCACTCGCCTAAGTAGCAGTGGTAGTGCATGAATTCATGTTGGATGTCATACACTAAAAGAGGAAGGAGATTATGCCCGGTCGATTATGTCCCATTTGATGGTGTTGATAAATAAATTTTCGCTCATGTCCATCATGGATGTTAGCCACGAAGCCTATTAGTTTGAGTAAATTCTTTGTGAAAATATCATTAGATTCAACTTAGCCAACAGAGATACCATTTCGGTAGCACTCACATGGCTTTTCTCGGCTCCTCACATTCCATCCCCATGTAAAACATGCAATTCACCAAGAAATTACCCGTCTTATTGTTGTTAGATGCAATGATGCCAACAATATTAGATCTACCTCGAAGCAAGACTTGTCAATATTCTCTTATGAAGAGTGCATGAACTACCTCCATGTATTGTTGTATGATTCCATGCGGCTCTACCCACTAGTTCCATTTGACTTCAAGCACACCCTCCAAAATGATGTTCTACCCAATGGAACAATTATCACTAAGGGCATGGGGGTGACATTCCTCCCATACGCCATGGGGTGGATGAAATCCATTTGGACTACTTGGAATTCAAACCAAAGAGGTACCTCTATTCCAAGGATAAATACATTTTGATTGGAAAAAAACACTTCTATTAATAGAAAAGACCTTTTATATCAATAAATATATATACTATTAGAAAATAGCATTTAAAGAATTGAGAGTTATTGCATTTAATTTTGATAAATATAGAAGATAGAAAACCTTACTACAATGGTAAAATATTTGCCTTTGAATGAGAAACAACAAGTTAATAAGAGCAATGCAAGGTTGTGTGTTCAAATCTTGACTATAACATTGATATCATTGGCAAATTCTAGAATAGCGTGGCATTTGTGCAAGCCTTGCAAGATATCATAAATATGTTTTTGTTTCTCCTTCAAACAATTGACAAAAATGGTACTTGGTTCATGTGTCTTCTTGAAAGAAAGAAGAGTTCTGCATACATTCCCCACAACATTTTCCCCACCCTTAGACGACTCCTCCTCAATCCCCTTCTTCATCACCCATCTTCCTCCTACAATATTTCACTCATTCAACTTTAAATTCTTCCATGATGATGCGTAAGTACTTCTTGACATCTCCAACTAAATATTTTGTAATCCAATAAAAAAATCAATAACTTTGAAGGTCGCACCATTTAATTGTGGTCTCCTCCCATTCACGTGGAGAAATAAATATATGACACCAATGAATCCTAAAAATTCTTAAGTAAGCAAAAGTTGATGTGAAGAAAACCATCAAGAGACATAGTACAATGGACCTTACAAGGAAGCCATGCCATAATAAATAGATGGCATATGAAAAATGTAAATCTATTGAATGGTCACATCTTAGATTCTATGTTGAGAGACAAAAGCAACCCCAACTTTATGGGTTCGTTATCATAGGCTACTAGGCCCCCTGGACACATGGTACAAATACCTATGCCAATGGTACATGCATAACCACGCATTAAAATTCCCAACATCCCATCTTATCCTATGAATAATACCTACAAATTTAAGAAAAAGATAAAAGGGGGAATAATTATAAAACTAGACTATAATAATTGCACTTTATCTATGCACTACGTCAGGCCATGCAGGTGCATTAATTTGCAATGCGTGCCTTGAAAGGAATCATAAATAGTTTTTAGGTACCGTCCCTTTCACATGAAAACACATCATTTCTTCTTAAAGATGGTATGGAGAGCTTTTTGTATTTTGCCTACTATTTAGGTATACAAAAATCATATGCATTTTGATTGGGAAAAAGCATTTCTCTCAATAGTATTTATTATACAATGTTAATCATATTAGAAAAAATAAGGTGGATTGGAATCAAAGTCTTAATGTGGAATAATTAGAGTTGTATAAATTTTGAGAAATTTTGATTAGCATTTGTATTAAAAAGGAGGTGTGATAGTTAGGTCAATAGTTGCACTTAAGAGGATGTTGGTGTAAGTTTGTAAGTGTAAGGATAAGGGTGATATGAAAAACATGAAAGACATGTAAGCGATCTCAAATTTAAATGTAGAAGCCGTTCACGGATTTTTTTGGTGTGAAATAATGTTTTCAGATTTTTTTGGGAAAGTCTCTTTCCCTCATAATATAACCTATCGAGTAATTATCTTATATTAATTAATAAAAAAATTGAATCAAAAAATTATAACATTGAGGTCTAACAATACAAACAATTAAGAACAAGTTACTTATATTACAACAAAGTGAATATGATAAAAGATAGAGGTAAAGGAGGAAAATTGTTAAACTCGCCACTCCAACCATTGTCAAAGATAAATCAGCCATATCAAATATGGATCCCAACCATCATTAACATTATTTTTTGGGGCACCGCATACGGTGGTTTACATTTCTTGTGCTTCCTCTTCTTCTAGATTCTTAATTAGATGAATTAGAGTTAAAAAGAAAACCCACTTAAAAAAAAAAAGTTATCTTTTTTATTCAAACTCCATTCAAAAAGATTTACACATAATAATAATCATAAAAAAATAAAAAAATTGTTGTCCATTTTTCCTCTCTTGAGAATTTTTCCTTTGAGAGTACCGGAATTTCAACTATAATCTTTTATATAAAAGAAAACACATCTATAAACTATGACGAGTCTAAAAGACTCTCCCCTTATATTTTAATTGAGTGGTTGTGCGTTTAAGTCTCCCTCTAAAGGGGTAATCGAAATATTTGTCCTTTTTGTAAATTGTTATTATAATAAAATCAGTACTTTTAAAATAACTCCATCAAAAAGAAATGTCAGAATTTGATCATTAAAAAAAATAACTTAAAATGTAGTTATGTGGATTCTTAATTTTGGTACTTGGATAGTTAATTGTTAGAGTTTTGATATATTTATGTGTTTATTTCTTATTTGTTTAAATTATATTGTTCGTGTGAGTATATATTCCTTTATTTTTTTAATGTCATTTTTGTAGTTGTAACTAAATTTGTTTATTTCAATATAGTAGAGTGGTTTGGATTTTTCAAGAAATTTTTTTTATTATTGTACATTTTTAGGTTTTAAAAGAATTTGTTTTTAGAAATAATTATGTATTGTTTATGATTGATGTTTCGAATCATATCGAGTCATGGTCCATAATAATATTATGTCTTAATAGACAATCAAAAATATATTTAAAATTGATCAATAAATAAATCGTAAAAACTAGTCAACAAATTTTGAATTTTTGAAAAATATAGATGGATTGTGTCTTTATATGTTCCTAATAATTTTAGAAAATTAAATTCATTTTTTTGTGATAACTAAATAAGGATGTTTTTGGCCCCTTAACCCCAAAAAATGGGACACATTATTGTTATGTTGTCATGCAATCCTTACCATGTGGGTCCATGCATTCATTTGCATTTCTAGTTGATGATTTCTTGAGTCATTTTCAAATCAATATTGTTAGGAAGATTAAATTAATAGAATTTTCTCAACTTAGGCAAACATCCAATGAGCATATAAGTGACTCTTTTTAAGTTCAAGACATTGAAATGATCACTGTATGACTTATCAATTATTAGATAGTGAGATAACATGTGTAATTTTTTCATAATTGAAAGATCTTTAGGAATTCCTTGAGCTACTCAAAATTTGCGAGCTAGGTAGAGAAATGGGAAAAATGAAATCTTTCAATTAAATTCTTCTCCACTTTTGCAAGTGGGAAGGCAGGATTGATTTATTTTCCTCCTTTTTTCCTCTCTTTCTCTTTATATAAATGGCACAGCGCCTCGTTGTAAATCATCGTTGTTGTTAGTTCTCTTATTGGACCCATTTGAGTCTCATTTTATGTTTTTGGTGTTGTGTTCCTTAGTTGTTTATGTATAGCTTATGATCCCTTGCATAGAAAGTTACAATGGGTATGATTTACAATAACCACTTAAATATTTTTGGTTATTATTGTCTACCCCTAGCTTTCTTCTAACTTTGGTAGCCCTTAGGATTGTTTTTATTCCATGCATTTGCTTTTTCATTATTTTTAATCTATCTTGCATATTCAAAAGTATTTTGATGTATTCGGAGTAAAGGAGAAGCTCAATAACAATAATTTCTATTAAGGTGCACCACTAACACTTCCCTTTTATGCATATCCTTTTAGCTTTTTTTGCAGAAAGTTTCCTTTTATTAGATCCTAAAACATTCTGGATTATTTCAAACCCCAAGTGGTCGTTGAAAATTTTGGTTATCTTGAGATGTTTGAATGGAGATGAGAGTTTGGGAACATGTGATAGTGGGTTTTCTATTGATCATGTACATATATAGTAGTGGGATGAAATTTTCTTTTCTTGGATAATATTTCCTAGGATTTGTGCACAAAAGGATTGAGTGCATGTTTTTGATTCCCATGTTCCATTTACAATAACTAGTATCATGATGTTACAAGAAATAGCATACCCATCAAAATTAGCTTTTTCGGAACTTGGTCTAAACATCAAAACATTAAGAAACAATTAACTAGAATGACCCCTTCTCGTTTTGTTAACATTGTGTTATTAAGGATTTGAGACCGGTGAGCATGTGTCTCTTTTGGTGAAGTTGACAATAGTTTTTTAGTCTATAGGTAGTAACCTAATATATGCTTTGTTGTGCACTATTATTGTGTCCCACTAAGGCCTCTCTTCATGTTGTGGCTTGTTATAGCAAGTCATGAAATAAATTGCACTTACTTGTAATACCTTATACAAGTTGTGAAGCACCCATGTACACCATTGCATCTATTTTATGTATTCATACTACCCATGTACCACTAAATTGTCCCAATTCACACACGGTTGTTATAAGTTTGAACCATGCATAGATTCCAACCTTTGTTTGCAGCCATAGAGTGCTAATGCCTATCCTTCTTCTACCTCATTTCCCTTTTTTCTTTTTCCTTCCATTTCTTCACATAGCACTATATTGATAACCTATAAATGTTTCAAAGTACTACCGAAGTTGCGATGCTTATACAAAACTATGTTAATCTAACCAAGCCATAAAATATTGTTCCAACCCACAAAGCACTAATTTTCTTTACAACAATCTTTCAAGTTTGCACACTACTTTGTATAGTCTTTCCACCTTATCAACACCCACGATACTCTCTACATTCCACGAGAACACTATGTTTTACCATAACATTCCTCCCGCATTTCACAACACTAAGTTTTTTCGTGGTACCTCTCTTTGACCTCTCAAATAGCTTAGCGGCCCGCACCTTATTGTTTTGGTTACATTCGGACGTAACTTTGATTGTTCCACTTCTTCAAATCATTCAAGAACCTATGGGAACTTCTCTTCATCTTGTGGCACTCCAACATGTCACCATGTTTCTCTCATTTTATCATGCAATAGATCATTGTCGATGGTCATTGTCATCTCATACTAATTTCCATAACCACTCTTGATGTCAAATTTTATCTTCATGAAATCTTTTAAGGGCATCTTCCCGATTGGTAATTTTCAAGAAGACCCCTAAATCTTTTGACCTGGCTACATAAGATAGAACAATTTTAGTCAAATTTGCTAAGATAAAATGTTCATGAGCATTAAGAACATATTTGTTAATCTTTGTAGACATCACGTTGTTTTTAGATATGACATGTTCAATTGAATCCTAACATCTTTCCCATGCCCTCTCTTCATTTCTTAAGATCTCGCTTATTCCATCCCAACTAAATATTACATATGACATTAGTTGGATTTGTATTCCATAGAGATCTAAGATTATTCGATCTGATTGGCCAAGCACAAATAACCTCCTTCACCATCCTAGCGAAAACCCAAAAAAATTGTAGTTTAGAGAACAAATTCGACAATTTAATTAGCTAGCTTATAATGTAGAAGTATATTCTCCACTTATTCCCCCACCTCTTTATAAAGGATTCAACAAGATGAACCAGTGAAATATCCCATCTGCATCACTTGATCCTACAAAAGTATTTTACCCAATAAAACAGTCCATGAAAAATAATTCACCTTTGGATTAGTCACAACATTCCAAAGGAGGTCAGCAAGCAAATCAACCTCAACAACCATCCCTATGACAGTAAAATTGTATCCTGCACTAACCTTATACCTACCCAAAATATCCCCACCTAGCACATCTTATTATCATCTAAAGTTGTTAAAATTAACTAGGAATGCAAAACTTCCATCAACAATACTTTTTCCAAATTCGGGCAATTCACCTACAATGAATATTTCCACTTCTTACAATTGAATTTTATAATTATGTTTTGCACAAATAGGTAGCACTAGCATACTTTTATTTATATATAATTAATTGTAAAATTGCTATCAATTTTCTTAGCATCAAATAATATAACCAATTAACAAGTCACTACATAAGTTGTTGACCTAGTATCCTTAAAGCGTTATGATCGTAGTTTAGAAATTTTGATTGTGGGATTGAGGAATTATTTAGAATTTTTAAATGCAAAATTCTAGGATCAAGAAAAATATATAAACGTTATATCTCTACAACTTTCATGGAATTAATTTTAAAATAACAATTTATGTAACACCCTCCTCCTTGGCTCCTCCTTGGATCCTCCGCGGCTCCTCTGCTCGCGCTTGTCCGCACCCTGTGTGCTCCTCTGCTCGCGCCCCCCAGCCCGCGCCACTGTCTGCACCTCTGTCCGCGCCCCTGTCGGCTCCTCCTCCGCGGCTTCTCTACTCGCGCTTTTCTGCGCCCCTATGCGCACCTCTACTCGCGCCCCAACCCGCGCCGCTTTTCGCGCCTTTTTCCGCGCCCTGCGCGCTCCCCTTCACACGCGCGTCCTCGCACCCTACCCTGCCCTAATGGTGTCTACGCGTGCCCTTGCTCTCGCTACACGCAAGCCTGCGAACCCTGTAGATCTGCGAGATCAGACTGGAGCTCTTCAGCCAGACGGTGGGGGCTCGAATCTTGTTTCAGGGGTTTCTCCTTGGTCGTGGATCGACCTCGCCTTTACCAATGTTGCGACTGTTTCGGACGGTTCTGCAAACCCTAGCCATATTCAATCACCATCTGGGGGTGTTCTTGGGAAAGGCGAGGTTCGTGGTGAGCTGAAACAAGGAGATCTACCTGTTATTCCATTGCTGGATAAAGAGATTAGGCGCGGGTCTCTTGAAACCTCCTTCAAGGATGTCTTAAAAAGCAAGGAATCCTCCATGAAACCTGCAGACATCACCCCATGTATTACTTTTGGGGAGGATGTCATTTCATCTGAGATCTACTATAAAGAGCATGCTCTGATTTGTAGATTCAGGGGTTTATGGCCCAGCCTTCCCGTTCTTCACGCGTGGATCTCCAAGCATTGGACTCCATCTTTAACTGGTAAGATAGACTTATATCCATGTGCTAAAGGCATTTTCATTATGGTTTTCTCTTCAATAGCTGATAAAGACATCATTGCTTCCAAGCTCTGGACCTGCGAGTCAAAATATTTGATCATGAAACCTTGGTTCCCATCCTTTAACCCGCACACAGAGACATTCTCATGGAAACCTGTTTGGATCAGGCTGCCCCATTTACCTCTCCAATTCTGGAGTCATGAATGTCTGACAACCATTGGCAATACCTTGGGTACTACACTCCACATAGATTCTCAAACAACTAATTACACCCATACTACTTATGCCCGGATCCTGGTGGAGCTTGACACTGATAAAAATCTTCCTGCTACCATAGACCTTAGAGTGCAAAATAGAACTTGGTCACAAACTCTTGATTATGAAGGTCTACCTTTCCGATGTAGAAGGTGCTTTGGATTAGGACACACCTCTACTGCTTGTGGGATGGAAAAACGTCAACATGAGAAGCGCAACTGGTGGAAAGACGCACTCCTGGAGCACCTGATTTTTGTGGATAGAAAGGATCTTGAATCTAAAGCAGTAGATGAACCAGAGTCAAGGAAAACCCCTTTATCCGAAACTCAGGTTGTTAGCAACATAAAAAATACACAAGTTGTTGAGGGCAGCATGGAAAATGATAAATATCTCTCTCTGGATAACAACGTGGCTGTTCCAAATGGGACAAATGCGACTAAGGAAAATACTCCTCCCTTGTCTTCTTCTCCAACCGCGAAGGCTCCATCAGGGTGGATTACGGTCAACAAAAAGAAAAAATCTACCACTCTGAAGGGTAACACTTCGCCTTGATGATTCTCATCTCTGCTATTGGCTGGCTGGGTTTCATTGGTCTCATTTTTCTTAGCCGGATAGCAGTTTGCTTCCAATGGTGTTGATAGGCCATTGTTGTTTGATTGTTGTACATCAGTTGTTTTTTTGTTGTTGTTTTGTCGGTTGTTGGTTTTTGCTTTGCAGTCTATTTTCTGCAGTCGGGCTTAATTGTTCTATCGATTTTGATCCTTCTCTTGTGCTTTAACTTTCAATTCTGGCTTTTGAGCCTTAGTGTACAAGGGTATAGTCCCTTTCAAAAAACTATTTTCCAATAATAAAAAAATATTGACAATCTAGTTTTGAAGAATGAAATATTAGCACTACTAATCAACTCTAAAGTGGCTAGTCTAAAATGAAGTTATAGTTTTTATGCAAGAGGCATGACAAAAATATAGTAAATTGAAATAGTGAAGCTCAAGAACATAAACAAACTCCTTTAAAATGAAGCTACATATTAGAAAGAGCTTTGTTGTAAGTTGATGAAAATTTCATTTTTGACTCCACTAATATAAAATATTGCAATGGCATGAATCAAATGGTGATTAGGTCTATTTGACACCTACGAGACATCATCAAGAAGAAGTTAAATGATCTAGTAGAAGTGGACAATGAATCCTGAAGATATTAATATTATTATGGAATTCTAATAACAAATAATGGACACTTTGTGATATTTAAATAATGTTCAATGTAATGAAGTATATAGTAATGGGTATTTAGATAATGTTCAATTTTATGAATCTCTTATGATTAGACTCACTTCTCATGGTCAATAATGGGTGTTATGATAGAACTAAATATGGGAATTTTCACATTAAATTTTATTTTCATTTTTTTGTATATTGTATATTTGTATGGTTTATAAATGTCAATGGAGTTATAAGAATGTTTTCGCGAATAATAGGTTCTTCGGAGGTGTGTTATGGTTTTGATTATTTCCTTAATATGATGGTTTCTCAAGCATGTCAACTAAGGATTTTTAATTGATGTAGGAGCATTTGAGATCACAAGCTATTCTATAACAACAAAAATAGTTGGAGTAGCTTATGTTGCATTCTTTGTTTCATTTTTGTTGATGATGTTGTGTACAAGTCCATTATGTGATCTTAGTATTGTGTATAAGTGTTTTACACAAGGTCCAATCTCTTATGCAATCTGTGTAAGCCTTTGAAGAATTTGTACAAGTTGTGCAACTATATAAAGATGTCGTAAGCTTATACAAAAGCCACATAACACCAAGGAAACTGTACAATTCTATTTAAAGATGTGGAATACTTTGTGAGCATGTTTCAAAGTTGTGTAATATGATTTGAATCTATACAATACTGCAAGTGTGTTTTGAAGCTACAAAGTACTAAAGAATGATGTTTGAAGTTATGAAAGTTTAAAAAATATGGATTGAGTCTTACGATTGGCCCTTTGGACCTTAACTTCATATTGTTCATTAATTTTAGGATTTTTATCAAATTTCAATGTTATGATTGGGTGATGTGTATTCAATATATAAACAAAGCCCATTACCTTAGGGAGTCACTTTTGAAGTATCTCGAGGTAGTTCTTATAAACAAAGTAGAGCATAGTGTAATGTGAGCTTAAGGTTCATAACAGAGTATGTTTGTAATGTTCTGACAAGACACGAGTGGAGAATGGTTAAATGATTGTATCGTTGGCAATTAATATGTATCTAATATTCCAACAAGTATATGAATCAAGTTTGTCAATGTGCTTTCTATTGTTGAATTCAAATTTGTGTTATTGCATGTATCTTTCTATGTTTTTCATACAATATTATGAGGGTTGTGTAGTCTAAGGCGTCTCTTCACTAAGTACCCTAACCATTTCTATGTCATTTGGTATCAGAGAAAGGTTTTCTTTCCTTGTGAGTGGTGACACAACATATGCTTTGGTGGTTTTCCACATTTGCAAGTGTGGGTATAAAATCATTGTGGACATCCTCCAATGGGTAATCTGTTGAGAATAAGGTGTGAGGATTACACACCAATAATTAATAGTTTTCCACATTTGTGAATGTGGGTAGAAAATCATTGCAAAAATCTTCTAATGAGTGATCTTTTCTTAGATGGTCTAAAGGAGTGCGGAGGTCACATTTATTTGAGAAAACATAACGGCAAACAAGATGAAAATTCATGGTGGGTCACAAAACCAAGGAGTGAGAGATGAGGATTTGGCCAAATTTATGTGAACTATGCAAGCCCATTTGGAGGCTATGGAAGTCACACCATGCTAATGTTTTTATTTGGAAGATCACATTGATGTTGAGGTGGGACCCATTCAAAAAAGGGAACAAACAATGAATATAAATCAAGAAGAAGAGGATGCAAAAGATAAAGGTCTAAAAGACAAGATTTTATGTCTAATTGGCATGATGGGGAGTAATCCTGGATTGGATACCCCTAGTTATTTTGTTAGTTTGGAACCATCATATCTCATTAATTGGATAACAAAGGTGAAGAATTATTTTGAGTATGAAGATGTGGAAAATCCAAAGAAATTCAAATTTTCCTACACGAAGTTGAAGGGTCGTGCCTCTCTATTATTATGGGAGCATATATAGATAGATAGATTAAAAAGAGGCCAATAGAAGATCAAGATATGGGATGTGATAGTGAAAAACTCCAGGTAAAATTATTTCCCACAAATTACCATATTATTTTGTTTAATAAGTTACAAAACCTACAATAAAGACATCTCGGTGTGAAGGAATATATTGGAGAGATTTATTATCTCACCATTTCAGGTGGGGTATGTGGTAGATGATATGGATAAGATATTCAATTATATGAATGGATTGTGCATTTAAATTAAATATTTGTTTTGAATGGTCCAAGTGCGTTTAGTCAAAGAATCCTATATGTATGCTCTAAAAACGTAGGAGAAGCTAATGCATAAGCAACTCGAAATTTCTCATAGAAAAGGTAAACTACACAAATTGGTGGACAAGGTAGTGGTAGGGGAAACTCTATTCATCAAGTAGGTGAGGTAAAATCAACACCACTTAGTAAGGGAACACCTAGATAAGGAGGAAATGCATCCAAGGGAAGAGGATCCTTGGGATGTAAAAGAGGTCAAATATTCGGTGGCACACGTTACAAGTGTGGAGAGATGAAGCATAGATATTTGAATCCCCTCATGCCTAGGCTGGTGGGAAGAGGAACAATGTAAGTGTACACATTACACAAGGTGATGAAGAAGATGTATCGGTATGTGGAGAATTACCACGGATAGGAGAAGCCTTGATGTTCAAGGGGTGGGTGCACAAACATGTGGTCCTCCTAGTGACATCTATAGGGATGCACAAGTGTGGTGGGAATCATATAGGTTGCGTAACTATAACCTAGGAAAGTTGACATGGTCCTACGTGAGAGCCAGGTTACCTTTGTAAACCTTACATCCATAAGTGTTACTATCATAACCCTAATGGCCATAACACTTACACCCACAAGGGTTTTTATCATAGCCTTGCTGAAATTTATCAACCCTAAATTTTGGGCCCATTTGGTGTTATAACCGAACACTTGATAGTGGACGATGATTCTTTGGGAAGTAGTGAGTATAAGGTGCTAGGTGTGGAAATTGTTGGGTGTTGGGTGCGGTGGAAAGCGTTTGCGTGATGATTTTTTCTAGGTAAAGATTAGAAATTACAATTTTTAATTTGTAGTTTAATTAATTTGATAATTTTTGATGTGTGGGTGTTTGAATGGCGAGTGTTTGCATGTAAAGATTATAAATTATATTTTTAAATTTTAAGTTTAGTTTTATTTTGTTTTGAAGTTGAATTTGATTTCTGTTATGTCAAAATAAATAACCGAAGAATAAAAACAATATATTTTCCTTTATATTTGATTTTTTGTTACTAGAAGTTATATGCCCATACTTAGAAAGTAGTTTTTATTTTTTTAGATTTTTAGAATTATGTTTAGTACGGATAGTGTCGGGTGTTGGGTGCTCGTTAGTGTAGAATCACAACACCCCCCGAATGGTCTGAGTGTGAAGTGGGGCATTCGATGTGATTGCACAACATGGAACCATCTCTCAAGTCGGGACTTACAAAACTTGAGATGGACCTCCTGGAGAAATCCGGTTCTTGCTTCCTAATCTACTCCCCACAAGCTACTCCGGTGCAGTGACATAACCTATTCCATCCTAATCTAACCATTCCAAGGGGACATAGAGAGAGAGAGAGGGTGAAAGAGCCTACACTAAGCGGTGATACACCAGAAAAGGAAGTGGTTGAATCACAGACCCGACTACCTGAAGTGGAGAGAGGTGAGCAGAGGAGAGGGTGGAAAAAATGCACCACGGACCAAAGATAGATTTCACACAAACACCACTTTGAAACCCATTAAACACATCCCCAAGACCTGCAACGAACATTAGAATATGCATATTATACCCTGCAATGATGAGAGGTAAGAAGAGACAACAAAATAATCCAAGGATGGACAAATGCATCACGAAACATATTTTATTGCTCCAAAATGTTACACAGTACATCATTAGTGGGCAAGAGGCAAGAAAATGCCATTACAAAGCCATGGGAGGAGGCTTAGACTCTGCATTCTACCCTAAGGAAGAAAGAGAGAGGGGGAAGGAGAGAAACAATGACCAACCCTTTGAATATGCCCCTTCATTACAATATATAGGAAGAATAAGAGAGAGAAGAGGGAAAAATTTGAATCCTGCTTCAACCACCTTGAGACGCATTGAATCCTACTTTGAAAGCTCAACCACTATCAATCAATGCCTCTCTCAAATCCACCCCAAATATTTCATGTCTAGTTCTTGTCTACTTGGCGTGTTGAAGAAGGAAGAACGGCGGATCGAATCAAATCAAATCTGGTGGTTAAAGAAATCTGATTATGCTTTAATGGAATGATAGAAGTTTTCCCATTTTTCACCCACAAAATCTTGTTAATAATGATATTTTATGTTTCCATGGCGTGGAGAGTGTCAAGACATTTCCAAAAAGTCTTCTCCGCCCAAATATGAGTTTCCAGTCAAAAGATATGGCCATTTGAATATTAGGTCGCGGTGCGCAATATTTAAAGAGTCTGTCCATACAGGGTCCATGTGGCGGCCTCCGTGTGCTCCTCAGGCTTCTTTGTATTTTCCTAAGTCTCTTTTCTTGGCGGGGCCAAAATTCTAACCCTGGACACGTGGCGGCTTGGCGCTTGTTTGGAAACCCGCCCCAAATTTTATCTTTGAAATAGCGTCACACTGACACTTGGCACTCTCTGTTGGCCTACCTCTGCTTTGACTATTCAACCCCGAATCTGTCCCTTTTTGGACTCGGGACACGTGGAAGGCCCGCGCTCATTTGAAAACCCGCTCAAGATTTTACCTTTGAAGGAGCGTCGTTAAGACACGTGGCACCTTCCGCTGTACTCTATACTTAGTCATTTTGGGCCCGCTCTCCTTTTTGACCTTTGTTGACCATTTGCTACATGGAGGGTTGGCACAAGTTTGAGTCTGCCCCTTTGGATTTAACTTTTGGAGGTGCGTCGTTTGGACACTTGGCAACTTCCATTGTCTCCTCCATACTTAGTCGATTTTGGGGCTTGTTCTGAGTCATTTGTAGAGCCCGAAGACTTCGAGCCTTCGTTGTTTCTTCTCCTTTGAGCCTCTAGTTCTTTGACACTGCTCAACCTCCTTCCCTGACCTCTGTTGTTCCATTTTAGAGCCCGCCTGCAACCTTTTTCCTATTTGAAGCACGAGCTCGTTCGACGGGGCCATTTATTGAACTTCTTGCACGGGGTCATTTGATCTTTCGCAGCCCCGCCACTCCATTGTAGAGTCCCTCTATTGCTTGATTGTAGGATTTGAATGTGATTTCTCTGGTTTCACTGTGCGGGGTCGTGGCTGACCAATTTTACCTAGGGGAAAAATATGGATAACAAGGTGCTTGCATATAAAATTGTATTAATTTATGGGAAGCGATAAACCATTTTTGTAAGGAGATAAATCCTTTCCTTTGTTCATAACTTATGAAAAGAATAAAAATAATATATTTTTCGTGAACTGTGTAAGAATTGAACATGGTCTTTGAAAATTTGTTTGAAAAGCATTGGTGATTGTTAAATTTAAATATTTTAAGATTCTTGTAAAACATACATTGAATATATATTTTTGGCTTTCAAGCAAGTGACATCTTTGTCAAAAATTAGCAAATTTTAGATCATTTTTTATTCCTGTCCAATATGTAAGAAAAGAAAAGAATGGAAAAAGAAAAACAATATATTTCTCTTGAACTATGTAAGAATTGAACTAGGTCATTGAAAATTTGTTTGACAGGCATAGGTGATTGTTAAATTTAAAGCTTAAGCCCCCTACTTAACCCTTATTGTAAAAAATACATTGAATATATATTAGTGGTTTTTAAGCAAGTGACATCTTTGATGAGGCTTTTGTTAGATATTAGCAATTTTAGATCATTTTTGTTCCTATCCAATATGTAAGAAATGGAAGAAGAAAAATAATTTATATATTTCTCTTGAACTAGATGTAAAAATTGAACTCAATACTTGAAAATGTGTTTGACAGAATAGGTGACTACTTAAGCATCTACTAAACCTTTCTTGTGATAAATCGCTTAAATCAACTATGCAAAAATTATTATAACAAATAAGTGTGCTCAATATGGAAATAATTATGGTCAAATAATGAACTTTTTTAAATTGGTATTTTTAAATATTGAGTACACTTGTTTTTAATAGTGGGCCATATTTTTTTAGCCTTTGTCATCATATTTGTTTAGTGAGTGATCATATATATGTATATATATTTATGTATATACATACATATACATAAACACATACGTATGTGTATGTGTTAGAATGTAAAAATTATAACATTATAATATATGCATCTTTCTTATGAACTTTGTGTATGTGTATACACACACACACATAGTGTACATTTATATAATTGTAAAATTTGACTTATCAACAATTATGTTTATATTAAATTTACAATCAAAATTTATGAATTAATTTTACTTCAAATTTATCAATATAATTTATAAATCTATGCATTCATTTTTTTGCAAGTATGAATATTTAAATTGTTCATATGATATTTCAACCACCTCCCTTCCACAATTCATAAAACTCTAATAGCCAATTTATAGTTTATTGTGTTGTGGTTGGAAAGTGGTTGTGGTGGTGTTGGGAATATCTAAATTATGTAGTGTTTGGAAGATCTAAATTATGTAATTTAATGAGAATTTTATTTTGTCTCCAATGATGTTAAAAATTTATTGTTTTGTAATATAAATGTATTTTATGATAACAATGTACTAAAAATTATTGCAATGAATAAATTGTTTTTGTAAATTTATTATTTTGTTGAGGAATATTTAAAAATATTATGTTAAATTAATTTATTTTTAAGAATTAATTTAATTACATATTAGTTATTATTTTTCAAATTTTAAAAATATAAGTTACATAATATAAATCTTAATTATAATAAAGATTTAATTTTCACAAATTTTGTTTTTTTATTTAATAGATTGGAGATGGTTGATAGAAGTTCTAGGGAGGTTTTGTTGAATTTTTGAAGTTACCATTATGAAGTTAGAAACTACATTGGTATATTCAACTATAATGTCTCAAAGTTAGAATTTGTTGAATATTAAATATGACTTAGACCGAATGATAAATCACATTAAATCTCACAATCCATATGATAGAGTTAATTTGAATTTTTTGTATGCTTCATTATCTACTAGTGTGAAAGGCACAACACCTTGGGAATGGGTTTCAAAATTAGTTGATACAAATAAAATCAAACCATTGTTTCCAATATTTAATGAATTCATGCGAGGATGAGTTGATGGCGCCTCTTATATACCCTCGTTATATGATTGTGCATAAGAGGTGGCTCATGAATGATCCAATTCCTCTATATTTTATATAAAAAAATATATCCTTAGACTTATTTGGGTATTGATGTAGATTAACAAGATATCCTCTTTTTGTTGGTCCATGAAAGGGCTAGTTACATGATCAATTTAAAGTATCAGATATACCTCCTTGCATTAATAAGAGGTATAGGGTTGGCCAAATTTTTGAGGTTTTCACCACATGGTTTGAGGAGGTGTCTAGGCTTGTTTTTGTTGCAAGGTATATTGATTTATTACGAGTGTGACTAATGTGCCCACTCAAGTTGATAATATTTCTTCGATTGTATTGAGTCTTTTTTTGGAGTGACGTCACTATAGGCTACAATCGACTTCACAAGGATTGTCAATGATCGATGGTAGTTCAATGTGATAATTTCTAGATTGTGGCTCTTTACTCCCAGTTGATTTAGATTGTATTACAAATATTTCATTTCTTGATGTGTTTCCCACCGATTACTTGAGAACCTTTCAAGGACATAGTTATTTGTTAGTAGGGATTTTAGTGTCCCTATCCACAATGTGTCATAGTTTGTAAATCATTGGATTACGGGATCCATGGGTGTGTGGTGAGGCTTGGCAATCGATATGCATTTTACACATCGTTCATTAGTAGGTTTTATCCAGGGATGTGTTGGTATTCTTCTTAGTTATTGATATTTAGGATTTAAGGTATGATTTAAATTATAAATATCGATAAATGTTCGCTTATGTAATGTCCCCTTTTCTACACCAAAGGCCTAAGGGTCAAGTCGAGTCCAAGTCAGGTCATATGCAAGGGGATTTGGATGTTTGGGGCTATTGAGAAGGGGCCGCATGGTACTAATATTCATGTTTTGTGTTTGGGGGTCACTTTTAGACCATAGTGACTCAAAAAGGAAAAAATAACTATAGTTACTCTTATATTATTGGCCCCTCCATGGAATGAAATGTGCTTAGGGTTATGGGGGCTCGTTTCCATGGAGAAGTATATAAGGTGCCAGGGGAGAAAGAAAAGGAAATTTTTGCATACATTTTTATTGACCCCTTCTCGTGCAACTGTTGTTGTTGCGCATCTATAGCTTGTGGAGTCAAATCCCACATGGACCCTAGCCTCGGTGGTGAGATACCCGTCCCTAGCTAGCTAGGGCATTCTTCGATAGTGAGAGATCTACCATAGTCTATCATTTTGGAGCCGCTTTCAGGGTTGTGCGGCAGAGACATTAATAAAGGTTTCAGAGGAAGGATCTCGAGGGTCTTGGGGGCATTTGGGGAAGATAAGAAGAGGGGCTCCAAATCAGATTCACGGTAGCCATTTGGGCTGGGCGTGGCAGCTCGTTGAAGGTGCCTCCATCATTTTCCGACCCCATTCCAAGTGAGGTGACTTGCAACCTTTATTTGGGGGTTTTCTAGTCGGTTGTTTTCATATCTGAAGGTGGAACTATTACTGCCTATATCATTAATGTTATTTCCAAAGACCCTTATTATTGCTTGTGGATTTAGAGGGTCACGAACCTCTGAAGTTTTCCAGCACCTAGGGCATTCTATAATTTTCTAGCAACAGTTTGATTTGTGTAAAATTCCCAAAAATAGTTTTATTATGTCCTCTATAATAACATCAAGCTCTATTTAAATTTTCAAGTAATTCGGGTGGACATTTTGGCAAATATTAAGTTTCTTTAGTTTGTTGTCCCAACCGTAAAAATCTAGTAAAATCAGTATTTTATGTGGCTACAAGTTTTCAATATTTTGTGCATTTTTAAGTGGTATCCCATTAGGGATATTTCAGTGGTATCAGAGAAGTTGTTCCTCTAGCTTGTGTGGGTTAAATATGGTAATTTAGAAATATCTCAATGTGGGTTTTATTAAGGAAATGTTATCCAACATGGTGAAACAACAGGAAGCCACTAACATTTATTTGAGGCAGCTCACTCAGAATGTGAATAAAATTAGATCTAGGGACAATAAGGAACATGGTGAGAATAGTGATAGAGGGCGACCAATAGAGGTGATTGATGAAGATTCTTGTTGGAGGAAATACCAATCTTTGAGTAAGGGTTTCAGAGATAATATGTCATTTCCATATTATTACATGATGAAGATTGGTAGCAAGCCCAAGCGAGATCATCATATACCGGTACCTGAATTACAAAAGAACTCATTTGTAGAAGAAGATTCTAGACAAAAGGGTATGATTTCCATTGAGAAAAATAATTGCATTAGTGAAAATTTTCTTGTTAGAGAAATTATTCCAGCTCAGGAGAAGAAACTTGTTTATGCAAGCAAGGAGGATGTAATGGAAACTCTTAAAAAGTGTGAGGAAGGGAATAACAGAGCTAGAGCTGCTAGGTTGATAGCGACTCAAGCAAGACAACACATACAAGAGTTCAAGGAAATGATGAGGGCAAGTGATGCAAGGAAGTATACACCCACAAAAGAAGACTCTATGGAGCAGCTGACACATGAGGAGGAGCCTCACATGGACACTTGTGTAAAATTGCAGCCTGTTGTAATTTCCAAACCAGCAACTGTTGATCAGCTTTCAGATACTTTCAACAGGCACTCAGGCAACAATGTTGGGGGCAGCTCAACATATGTCTATCTTGAACACACGGAGGACATTGATGGCCTTGAAGGGTATGAAGAGCACACTAATGTGTCTTATTTATTGTTGCCTATTCCAATTTACTTCCATCATGAGATGCATGGTATGGTAGATGACGAAGTCTTCATCATGGAGTTTGTTGGACCATTACTCCAACTATGTGTATATGAGCATCTAGTGGATGATATATGGTGGCAAGTTTTAGCTCACTTAACAAATACAAGGGCTCAGGGCATTATAAGCTATGGGATCCTTGGTAATATGTGGTAGTTATCCAAAACTATCAATTCTAATGTTGAAAACTTTGTGACTGATTTCATAAGCCAAAGAAGGAATTCAAATGTGTCTTTTGGGATTACAAGTGTTGGCAAGCATGATTTCTTCATTGGAGACTCTAGTGCAAGAAGGGAGAGTACCTCTCAAGGTACTAGCATTGGTTTTCTAATTGCAAAAAGGGGTAGGAGAATATTTTTTAATCATCTTCATCCTGTTGGACTGTGTATAACAACAGTCATAATGAGAGGAGAAAATAGAAATATGGGACAACAGGGGGAAAAGAGGTGAGAGTGGACATTTGGGGCAGCGGCCTCCCCATTCTTCTGCTCAGGCCTTTGGGGCTTCACAAACCATTTTTCTTGAAGGATCTGGAAGTTAACCAGGCACAACAACTGTAGATATGTTGGATGAGGAGTCTTGTTGGGAGAGGTACCAGACCTCGAGTGAAGGCCTTCGTAACAACATGTCATTCCAGGAATATTGCAAAATGAAGGTTGGCAGTAGACCCAAGAGAGATCAACAGAAACAGGTACTAGAGTTACAGAGGAGATTGGGACAGATCTCCATTCCACACTTCGACAGTTCTAAGAAGTGTACTGCACCGTCTTGGGTCCAGAAGTCGAAGACATACTCCGACTCGAATCCTATGCGTGAGGAAGATGCAATTAAGTTTGCAAGCTCACATCTTGAGGGAGACGCTCATGATTGGTGGCATCATGGGCTGATTACATAGGGACACATACACATTACGACTCATGCAGAGTTTACGCAGAGGCTAGTGAGCAGATTTGATAGGAGGGACCCTGACAGGTATTTTCGGAGTGGACTCATTTGAGACAAACTAGTCCCCTGGATCAGTACATCACAAATTTTTAGATATTACCAGTCATGGTACCTGATGTCACGGAGAGGAGGTTGATTTTGTTGTTCATAGAAGTTTTGACTAATGCTTTCGTTGGATTTGTGAAGGCATTTGAACCTTCTTCTTTGCACGGGGCTATTAGGAAAGCTTGGGACTTGGAGTTATCCACTCCAAAGCCGAGGGCTCCACCTCGCGTTCAACAAAGGGAACCTCCATCTGGATCGACGAACGTCAGCAGAGGGAGCCTCCACCGAGGCAAGAGGTGGTTAAAAATCCAATCATTTCCCGAGAACACAGAGATGAGTTGAGGTGAAAGAAACTATGTTTCGATTGCCACACACCTTGGATTCCAGGACATGATTGCAGAGGTAGAGGGAAGGCTCAATTCATTGAAGTCTTCAAGGAGAGCAAGGGTGATAGAGGTGAGGAGTTAGAGACTCGCGAGATGGATGATGGAGATGGGGTTGCATTGGATAGTGCTGATGTGGGGTAGGAGGAGGATACTTTTCCTCAGGAGATTATAGCCACATTGTCTAGTACTCTGATGTGCAAGGCATTTAGGATTAGAGGAGTTATGCAGGGTCAACGAGTTGGGGTACTCATTGATAATGGGGCAACCCACAACTGTATTGATGCCTCATTGGTTGAGAGGTGAGGATTACAGACAGAGGATTTTGAGGGCTTCAATGGGGTTGTAGCCAATGGAGAGTCTTTGAGGTGCACACGACGGGTTCCCCAAGTGAGCATCATGATGGGTAACTAGTACAATTACCAATGATTTCCACATTGTTGGTATGGGAGTGACCAACATAGCGCTGGGAGTGCAGTGGCTTCACTCTCTTGGTGAGTTTCAAACTAACTTTCAGACGATAGAGCTGAAGTTTAAGTCCGAGGGCAGGAATGTGATTTTGAGGGGAGTATCTACAGGAGCACCAAGGGTGGTTACAGCTGAGGGGATGGAGAGGACGATCCGGCATGGTGAGGAGTTTTATTATTGTGGATCGATGTGGAGTATGATGGATGTGGGTGTGGCCAGCAATGTTGCACATGAGACTATTACTGAGATTGGGATTACAGGTTCAGATCATCCGAGCTTATCATTATGTTGGTTATCTGAAGTTTTGGTAGACTAGAGACCTCATTTGCTTGTTGAGTACTCCAAGAACCGACACACTTGTGAGATTCTAGATGGTCACATATAGGATGACAACTACAAATTTGAGGATGAGATGATCTTCTATCAAGGAAGATTGAGCCTTGTGTCAGATTCATGGTTGAGGATGGAGATATTGCGACATGTGCATTGTCCTTCCGTGACTGGGCATTTGAGCTGCGATGAGACCTACAAGTTCATGTCAGAGAGGTTCATATGGCATAGGTTGAGGGAGGATATCCCCAACTTTATACAAGCATATACGGTTTGTCACTGTGACAAGTCAAAGCCTACGGGTTCATCATTTTTTGAATCGACATTGGATAACACTCCTATGTATTTTACTACTTCTATGCTCGGTGAGCACTTCACCCATGTGTTAGTTAGTGGAGAGATGAAATTGACTCATGGTTATTCAGTAGGTTCACATTCAGTGTAGGAGGTGGACTATGTGGAGCCGATATTGTCGGTTGATTGTCTACTGGAGTCTTGGGACTTTTCCTCCATGGGACACATTGAGATACATTATGAGGAGCCTTTCTCTCACACGAGTGCAGTCATGTGGGAGAGTTAGCACCATTTTTGCGTATACAAGTTGTTTCACAGGTGGATTCAGGGGACTCTACGGGATCTAGAGTGAACTTTCATACCCGGAGTCAACTGGAAAGGGGTGAGTGATCACATGATGATAGCCTTGCATTGGTAGGGATTGGACGGATTGGCAATTTCGGTGTGGGTAATAGGAAGATTCGGTGTGGGCATCATACTACTTTAGGAGTAACATTGTTCTATACATGACATGGAGAGCATGATCGCTACATGGGGTGTCTTGGCTACTTTGCATCACACCGATCATCAGTTGACTGCAGGGCGAGGTGGAGAAACTTACGGCGTGGTATTCATCCTTTGCAACATGACAGGATAATGTTTGGGGTCAAGTATTTCTCTGGAAGGGAGGAATGTAATGTCCTCTTTTCTACGCCAAAGGCCTAAGGGTCAATTCGAGTCCAAGTCGGGTCATACCCAAGGGGCTATGGACGTTGGGGGCTATTGAGAAGGGGCCACATGGTACTAATATTCATGTTTTGCATTTAGGGGTCACTTTTGGACCATAGCGACTCAAAAAGGAAAAAGTAACTATAGTTACTCTTATTTTATTGGCCCCTCCATGGAATGAAATGCGCCTAGGGTTATGGGGGCTCGTTGTCATGGAGAAGTATATAAGGAGCCGGGAGAAAGAAAAGGAACTTTTTCACACACATTTTTATTGACCCCTTCTCGTGCAGCTGCTGTTGTTGCGCATCTACAGCTTGTGGAGTCAAATCCCACAGGGACCCTAGCTTCGGTGGTGAGAGACTCGTCCCTAGCTAGCAGGGCATTCTTCGGTAGTGAGAGATCTACCCTAGTTTGTCATTTTGGAGCCGCTTTTAGGGTCGTGCGGCAGAGACATTAACAGAGGTTTCAGAGGAAGGATCTCGAGGGTCTTGGGGGCATTTGGGGAAGATAAGCAGAGGGGCTCCAGATCAGATTCACAACAACCATTTGGGTTAGGTGTGGCAGCTCGTTGAAGGTGCCTCCATCATTTTATGACCCCATTCCAAGTGAGGCACTTGCAGCCTTTATTTGGGGGTTTTCCAGTCTATTGGTCGTTTTCAAATCTAAAGGTGGAACTATTACTACCTATATCTGTTAATGTTATTTCCAAAGACCCTTATTACTGCTCTTGTATTTAGAGGGTCACGAACCTCTGAAGTTTTCCAGCCGCCTAGGGCATTCTGTAATTTTTGGCAACAGTTTGATTTGTGTAAAATTCCCAAAAATAGTTTTATTATGTCCTCTATAATAACATCAAGCTCTATTTAAATTTTCAAGTAATTTGGGTGGACATTTTGGCAAATATTAAGTTTCTTTAGTTCGTTGTCCCAACTATAAAAATCTGGTAAAATCAATATTTTATGTGGCTGCAAGTTTTCAATATTTTGTGCATTTTTAAGTGGTATCCCATTAGGGATATTTCAACTTATCACTTGTTTTCCTATAATTAATTAAGGTTACAGTTGGAAAGGGAGCTTACAAAGTACTACAAGAAGTAATTATCCTCGTTGGGTTTTGAAACTAGAATCTTTGAGCACATATATACAATATTATTTGGGTATAAACAATCTAGGCCATGGAATTGGTGTGGGAAATTCAAGTCTTTAATTCCCACCATTTTATTTTCATATTTCCATTTGTGTATTTGACTTATCTATAATATCAAACACCATCTAATCATAGACCTTGACATTGTAAAAAGTAAAATTAAGAAATAACACATCAGCTATTATTTGGGTGGGACCAATTTGAGTCATGGAATAGGTGTGGGACATGCAGATATTTCATTTTTATCTATTTATTTCCAACTTTGCATTCATGTATTCGTCTTCTCTAACACATTAAACATCTTCTAATCAAACACCTCACTGCATATTCAATGTTAATTTTTAAAGGTTTTCCCTAATCTCTCACATTGTTTGTTAATGCTTGAACATCAATTAGATTTTTTTGTGGTAAAAGAGGTATTTATATGTTATTTTTCAAAACAAATCAATTCCTCCTTCTATATCCTAACAGGGGATAACATGATATAGTAGCTTTTCTCACACTTTGACAAGTCCAAGAAATGAGAAAATGTAATATATGAGGAAGACGAGACTCTTCTCACACCATATAAATTCAATGCTCACAATTTTGTTGGAGGAATGAAATAGAATTGGGTGTAAATTGGGTGATTTTAACATTTTATTTGTGGGATAATCAAGAATGGTGCTAATAAGGAGCACATCCATGTCATCTCCTTCTTAAAGGAACTTTCCGTCAGAGTGGAGGAACACATCCACACTATATCTTTCTCATAGTATGATGCTTTCAAGTGGAACAAGAAGGCCTTCCAACACAACATCCACTTTTACAAGGCCAAGAAATGAGAAAACTTAAGATATAACTCATAATGCATTTTTGTGTTGACTATTTTCTTAGAGGAATGAAATAGAATTGGTTGTAAATTAGGTGATTTTTAAATCTAGTTTTTGGGAGAATCAAGCATGGCACTGAGAAGGAGAAAATCCACACCATTTCTTCTTATATTTTCTTCCCATCAGAGTGAAGAAGGGGCACATTAAAAAAATATTCTTCAATTGGTATGACACTTTCAAGTAGAACAATAAGGCCTTCTAACACAACATCCACTTTGACAAGGCCAATAAATGAGAAAACTTAAGATATAAGGAAGAAGAGACTCTTCTCACACTTTGTATTTTTTTGTGTTGACTATTTCATCGGAGGAATGAAAAATAATTGGGTGTGAACCGGGTGATTTTCACATCTGATTTGTGGAATAATTAGGCATTGCATTAAGAAGGATCACATCCACACCATCTCTTCCTTGAAGGATTTTCCTATTAGACTCAAGAAGGAGCACTTCCACACAATCTCCTTCACCTAGTATGACGCTTTCAAGTGGAGCAAGAAGGCCTTCTAGCATAACATCCACTTTTATAAGGCTAAAAATGAGAAAACTTAATATTTATGGAAGAAGAGAATCTTCTCACACCATATTTGTGGTGTTGATTGTTGATCCATAAGATTTTGCACACTTTGGATGATTCCAAATTTTATTGAACATGTTCCATACGAGAAGAGCAAGTCAAGAGATTTCTGACGGTATATTGAACGTTAAAAACATAGGTCATATGCAGAAGTTATTGCACACTAAAATTTTAGGCAATTTGTCAAAAATATAGGACTACGGTTCGAGATGACTTTGACGCATGCACACTCACCATGTGGACCAATCAAACAATGAAAAGTGGCAATGTGATATTGAGAAAAAGTTGTTTTGCACCTCCAGTCTTTGACACTCGTTATCAGATGGGTGGGCCCCACTATTTGTTGGCTAGGGGCCCTCAGCCAAGGTCGACACACTCTTTTTGCAAAGGGGTGTCTTTTCCTCTGTTTCTTCATATCACTATATTCAAACTTTTGTATTTAAATGCCTTTGTTATTCACCACACTATGCATGTGGGATATTAAGCATTGTATTGTAAATTATGGTATGCAATGTTTCATGCATTTGGACCAAGTGAGCAAGCTCAACTCACCGAATCACCAACAACTCTCGCACCCGCCACCTCACCAAATGCTAGCTCGAACGGCAACTCATCCTACTGACTGTTGAAATTAATTGTGAACATAATGATTATAATTAATTGCGTACATGTTGAAATTATTTTTGTAATGATTTTAATCAATCATGTCATATGTATCTAGCTAGTGTTTATTCCACTTTACCAAAAGTAATGGGCCATTGTTGGTGTGCTTATGAAACACATTCAATTCTAAGTATTTACATATAATACTAAACTATAATTATTGTATACATAGAAATTTAAGTCAATATATATATATATATATATATATATATATATATATATATATATATATATATATATATATATATATATATTATATATATAAACAAATTTCTCTATATACGTAAGTTTATGAAACATGTAAGTTGTACATTATATACATAAATAATTAATTGTAATGCTTACATACACAATTAATAATAATAATAATAATTACATACACGTCGCTTATGCACTATATACATACACAATTAATTATATACACAATGGGTCAATTTAAAACTATCATCAATATTGAACAAATACATAGGAATAAATCAAACATACAAGTTAGAAAACAAAAAAATTAAAATTAAGTGAGTGGACATGGAGGTCAAGTAAGAAACGAAAATAAACGAAGCCTTATTAATGATACAAATATTACATATATAGTGATTCATAACAATGGCCAAAAGAATTTACCAATCAAAAAAATAAAAGGCATTACATATACACTAGTTTCTCATTATAATCATACATACTCTAATTATGTAATATATATACTACAAGTTCCTTCTCCATCATTACACATAAATCTAACTTTATTTGTTACATAAAAATCATTTATAGTTATTACATACATTAAACAACATTTAATTAACTATAATCATTGCATACACAATCAATTGTACTCGTACATACATGCTTAATTAACAATATAGTTTCTTTCCATGAAATGTTCTTTAATATCCTTTCCTTTTCACCTTAACATTTCTATAATCACAACATTGAATAAGTAGCAATTCCACCACCATATCATGTCTTTATGACATAAGCCATTTAAAATCTGCAGAGTCATGAATAATTGCAAGGAAGAGAATGGACAATTGGGTCAAACCAAACCAAAACTGAATAAATGCGAGGAAGAGAAGGGACAAATTAATCTAATTTGATATAGAGAAATTGAATGAAATAATTCATTGTTTCAGTGAGAAATTTATACTAATATCAACATTTTATAAGATTTTTAAAAAATTTAACGTGTTTTTTATAAGTACAGCCTATTTTTTCCTATTCTACGTAGAGTCACATGTTTTCCATGAAACTCCCAAAAAAGAAAAAAACAATAAGAGTTAACCTACTCATTTTACTGATTTGGTGAGTCCAAACAACTCATCAATTTCCTCGACAATACAGATTTTGTTTGTTTCTTAATTTAATTGTGAAATTTCATTACAAAAATAGATATAATAATATTGTTATAATCTCAAAAAGTCATTTTTAAAATATTAGGAGTTGTGATTGTGTGCTTGAATATTTGTTATGCAATATTTTGTTAGTTTATTGATTCATCTCTTGATACATTTTTGGCCTAACCACCTTTTATTATAACCTTTTTTATAGTAATGTATTGCAATGGTTCCAATAAATTTCTTTAACGCTAAGCATAAATTTATAATTATACTTCATAATTTAAAATAATCTTTTTCGATCTAAAAATATAAGATATAAACTATAAGCCCACAAAAATATAGAATCTCTCTCTCTCTCTCTCTCTCTCTCTCTCTCTCTCTCTCTCTCTCTCTCTCTCTCTCTCTCTCTCTCTCTCTCTCTCTCTATATATATATATATAATGCAGAGTGAAATCTTCAAAACATCCATAATTTTTTTCAATTAAATATATTTATTTACACCAACATTCCCATTTGAAATTGCAAAATTATGCAAATGTAATGATACATAAAATATATAAATATATTACAAATAGAATTTAATAAAAAATTGTTGATATGCTTTCTAAAATTGTTATAAGTATATGGTACTTCAAGAATATATGACATCTAATTTATTGTTTTAGATATCTCCAAACATCATAAAATTAATAAATAATTTTTAAAAAACCCACAAGTTGAAGGACTCCAAAACATTCAATAAGATTAGATTATTATTGTCATTTGTATAATAATCTTTCAATGAGAGTCCCAACATAGTGTATCATGTGTATAATAATCTTTCAATGAAAGTCTCAACATAGTGTGTCATGTGTATAATAATCTTTCAATGAGAGTCTCATTGCCCAACATAGTGTGTCCAAATCCTAATAAGATTAGAAATGGATGAGTTTGGTTGTTACTCGGTGCATTTACATGTCATGCATGTGTTCCCTTTGTTTTATTATATATAAATAAATGTATTATCTTTATTTTTTTATTCTTTTTATTTGCTTATTTTATGGGTAAGATTTTTCTTTTTTATTATATATAATTCAATTTTTTTATATGTAAGTTTTTCTTATCTTCTTTTTTTTGTATTTAAGTATATAAATGTGTTTAAGCTTCAATTTCAATTAATATATATGTTTCTAGTTTCAAATTCAATAGCTTCAATTTTTACAAGTTTTCTCGAATATAAATATGTTATCAAGTTTCTAATTAATGAAAATCGAAGTCTATGAATAATTTATATAGAACAATCCCTTCGATTGATTTATACGAGAATGTGAAGAAATATTTGGTGTTTGTTGAACACTTTTTGTACTTTGAACCTAAGCTTTTTCTTAATCCTATTAAAAGATTTTTTAAAAATTTGTAGTGTTGAGGTATAAGAAACAATTAATTTACTTTTTTTAGAAATGATGTAATTACAATGCACATGGTGAGTTGTTATAAGACTTAGGGGTTAGTTGTCAATTTCTAGTGGTGAGAAGACATAGCAATTGACGCCATAAACTTTGTTTCACAAATGTGAATTACTAGAAATTATGATTAGCCCATGTGTATGGGAACTCATTTTATACAGGTACCTAATGGATTACGCAATATAGATTTGAGATCACATCTTTTTGAAGTGGGATAGCTGAGTTAATACATAACACTAAATTATAATTAAGGATATATTCATCCTCATGAAATCATCAAATTGTAGTTCAATGTTATATCGGATCACCCAAACCCATTGAATGGATGCCTAAGAGCTAACTTGCTCATAAAGATATAAGAAAGTTATAGCCCCTAGAAATTTCACGAGGGGGCACATCTAAGGGGTTCAATTTTGGCAACCATATCTATATAGGCTAGTTGAACCAATATATTATGGAAGAGTGACCCCTCACTCAAGTAGGTGTTACTTATTCTATTTAACATAATAAAATAAATCTTTTATGATGTTTTTACGGTTGGTTAATTTTATCCATAACATTAAGATATAAATATTCATCCTTATGGAATCATCAAATATGTGATTATAATTGTTATTTGTCATTGTCACGAGTCTTTCCTTATTGAATATTCTTGGAGAGTGCCCCCCACCCCTCACAACTTGAATGAAGATTTACTTGTTCCATTGAGCATCTTCCGAGTCCATGAATAACATTAAATTATAAAAAGAATGTATTCATCTTTGTGGAATCATCAAATACAACTAAAATTGTTAGTCAAGATTGTTCTAGAGCCCTTCCCCATTGAATATTCTTGAGAGTGCCCCCTTGCTTGAATAGAGATTTACTTATTCCATTGAGCGTCTTATGGGTTATTTTGCTATTCTAAATTGTGCTCTTCACAATCGTACATACAATCTTACGAGGTTCAAATTTTTGAATACATTTTAGCATCTTCGTCTTTCAATGATTAACTCTCTAGAATGTTTCCTATTCTTGGCGTTTAATTGGCTAAAATGAAAAATGACCTTACAAAAATAGTGGAAAAAATAATACCCACAAAATGTCATCTACATCCAAAAACACATCCTTACAAATTGCTTAAATATCAAAATAGAAAACCCATTATATGGAAAAGATGACTCAACATGTCGGTGACCACCATATAGTGTTGAAATAACCAAAAAATGCTATCAAGTGTTCTACAGATGAGACTTCTATTCAACTTTGTTGAACAAGTCTTGAATGTGTCGATGATAACAAGAAAGAACACACATGCCAATACACTAACATGTTCCACACAAATATTAGTATGTTGTTTGGGTTATATTAACCTAGGGAATTGGATTTTAACTAGTGAATAAACCAACAATATCACCTTAAATTTCAAAAGTTGTGTTGATACACGATTGTATTTATTTAATTATTTTATATCAATACCCTACATCACCATAGGACCATCAATTATGCCCTTGACCTAGTTATGTTTTGCATAGTTCTTCATATCTTGTATTAAACCTTTTGCACTGATTGATTATTATGGTTTCTCTATTTTTGGTCGTGGCCTAGATAAGTGGCAATGGTTTTCTCAAGGCTTTGTAGAGACATTCACTTTGGATATCCTATTCATCTTTAGCTTAGGTTCAAAGTTCAATTTTGTGCAAGGTATCCAATTTAAGAACACTTAATTATTTTAGTTTATTTTCTTAACAACATATTATTATTATTTTATTAAAAAGTGTCTTCTATTAATCATGCATATGCAATTTTGGTAATATAAAATATAGGTGGATGGCATCACACCCCGAAAGAAGACATCACATCAACCTATAGAATTGAAAAAATCACCAAATTTTCTTTATTCAAACCACTAGTTAAAATTATATATATATATATATATATATATATATATATATATATATATATCTTGATAATTAAAAGTCACTAAGTAGAATACAAAGCTTTTCAATCAAAACAATATAAAAATACCGTGGGAAAAGAATCCAACACACAAAATAATAAGGCACATAGAAAAATAAGAAGCATGTGCAATTAAAGTAGTTGAAGGCAAAGTGGAGGATCGTCTTTCTTGTCCCTTAACTTGTTGGCACTAGGTGGATTCATCATATTAGGCATTAGCTTCCACTCGCCATTATCTTTTTCTTTTTTCTTCTTATTGTGTCAATCTAGTAGGAGAAATGGAAAGTTCCTACTAGGGAAACTTGCCTCACAAGTAGAACCGCATTCCGATAGGATCAATAACCACATGGTCAAAATTACCACCACTACTACAATTAGGAGAGGGATATCAGAACACGATGAATAACTCCTCTTATTGCAATAATGGTGATGCCCACAATCCCCATACCCATGGCCTTGAGATGGCAATTGGTAGCCAGGAAACCAGGTGGCACCGGAAGGAACTTCCCAATGTTCTAGGAAGGACTTGATATGTGACACTTCCAATTTGAATTTTTCGGCTCATACATATATATAGCATAACATTGAAAATATTTGAAACTCAATTGGCTATTGTAAAATCCCGACCCATAGGAAGATGATTAAATATTGCAATAATTTTGTCTTTCCATATGTGAAATAAAATATCAACATAAAAATATGTCAAATCTTATTGAACTTTACATGTAACATGATTGAATCTCCTATAAGCACCAATTTTAAAGTGATTAAAAAAGAATAGTCAAAAAGGGTGTGAATACATTTCCATTTTGATTGTGTATGAGGAAAATCCCAAATACAGCTTTGTTGAATGTCTCGAGCCACTTTTGGCTAGAAGGACAAATTCAGTGAGAAACCCCTATGTAGTTCAATTAGTCCTATACAAGGAAACCTTCATACAAAATACACCAAAATAAATGAGTTTTTTGGGCTTGATGGTGGATTTACAATGGTTGGAAAAGTTCCTAATCATTGTATATTCAATAGAAAATAATTTCTACATTTATGGTTTCAAACTCAATGTGTCAAGGGGGAGAAGTTTATGAGTACTAATACAAGGGGATTTCAAACATAATGTGTTACTTGGGTAGACTAGTTGGTGAGTATTGATATAATAGGTTTCAACTAGCCACTTCCAATCCTTCCACCATGTGCATTTGGAATGTATGCAAGTTTTTTAGATGTGTTCCTAAGTTACATTCTTCTTAATTTCAAGAATTGATTCAAAATCCCCATTATTAAGTTAAATCTTTTCTCCGTCATTCAACGTGAAAAGTCAATTCTAGGTAGCTTTGCACAAAAGGTTACAAATACACTTAACCCTTTTCTTGTAATTGTATGAGAATAAGTGAGTTCCTAAGGGATAGACACGGAAAATTTTAGTGGCGAATATTCATTAATTTGTGAATATTTCGGTTTTTGAAATTTGAAATTGGCTAATTTTTAGGGTACAAGTTAGGACTAGTTCACCAAAATTTTATGGGTACAAGTTAATTTTAGGGGTTAATTCACCATTCCCATGAAATAGAAATTCACAACATTTTCTGAATATAGTCATTCAGTAGCATATTTTTATGCTACCGACCGACATCATCTATATGATGTCCAGTATAGATGATGTCGGTTCTGGTAGCATAAAAATATGCTACCGAATGACTATATTCAGAAAATGTTGGGAATTTCCATTTCATGGGAATGGTGACAATTTAATAGTGATGTCGTTATGTTTTGATATTTTCCATCCATGCGAAAGATAATTTTCCCATTCGCCAAATATTTTCAAGGATTTTTTTCAGGGGGCCTTAAAATTTTCCCTAAGGATAGAGTTTTAATATAAATGACATAACTAAAACCATCCCCATATCGATAAGTTATGACTTCAACAATTCCCAATATTTCCAAATGCTCTTAACAAGAATGGTGCCCAAAATCTTAATTTTAACATGAGTAGTGAGAAGGGATCGTAGGCCCAACCCCTTAAATATCTCCTATCAAAGATGGTTCCATAGGAGATGCAATTCATTAGAATAATTCTTCAAGCATCATCCGCATGTAGAGCCTAGAATAATGCTTCAAGCCTCGTCTCTATATAGAGCCTTGATTATCCATTTGATGCATACATAAATACCTTGGAGTTTTATATCAAGTAGACCTATCTCCCCCACTTATTTAGGTCTATAATATATGCCCCATGAAATAGTATGGAAGCATTAATAACTTCATAACTATCCCAAATAAAATCTCTCAACATTCTTTCTAGTTTGGCATATGCAACCTTGAAATGATCCATCGAGATGATAATACACATAGGTAGCAGCATGCATCTTAGAACACACTTGAAATTTTACTACCAAGAAGAGAGATTGGTATTCCAAAATTTAATTTTTTTGTCCACCCTCTGTATGACATAGCTCTATATGTCAAATGGAAGAGTTTGAAAAACAAAGGGCATTCCAAAGAACTTACATTTCTCCCTTGTTGAATCCACTTCCACCGAAATAATTTTAGGTTTCGAGAGATGGATTTTCTTTAGCATTGATCTTCTTCCACTTGATAGAATAAACTTTAGAAAGGAATATGGTTTCCAAACACTCCATAGAATTTTCCACGTAGCATTCATCTTCCAAATGAGTAAATAAAAAGTCATCCGGAAATTAACCAAAAACTAGTTGATGAGGGAACCAAAGAGATGCCTTTAACCAAACCTCTAGAAGAGTGATCCACAAGATAGCTAAACCATTTAACATCCAACACAAGAAAGGAAGGAGCTAACGATAGTCTTTCACATTCCACCGAAGATCTTGATCTTTGGATTGCACACCATTAATGGTGATGCAAGCACATACATATTGAAACACTATGTTGCATGCCTAAATGAAATTACACTTGAGATCTTAGAGCATGTAAGGAAAAAAAACTCTAGTCAATCATGTCATAGACCTTCTCAAAATCAATTTTGACAAAAAAAAATTTAGAGGTCAAATCCCACTCCATTCCTTCCCATACAACAATAACATTGAATCCCATTTTCTCAGGCCTAAGGATGAGACACAATAAAAATATCAAGCGTGGGTAGGGATTTGGAAAGATATTTTATGAGACATTTGCGAGGGTAATTGACCACAAAATGGCAATGAGCTCCAAAATCCCTTAATTTTGAGACAAGTTTCATGTTTCCTTGATTAATGAAATTACCTAACAAATTGGTATCAATTACTTCTTGGTAAAATTTATGTAGGTCAAGCTCAACCATGTCCTAGAGGTTTTGATAGATTTCATAAGGGAAAGCATCAATTCTCTAGGCTTTATAATTGGATATTTGTGTAAAATCCTTGTGGAGATCTTCCAGGAGAGTATACAAGGACACACAATTCTCTAATAACATGGTCCCATGTTAGGGGCTACTACTCCTATTTATTTGGGAAATATGGTCCCATGCAAAAATAATTATTGTTGCTGCTAAAACCCAACAAAATTCCTGAAATTTCTCAGCAGCTATACTTTAGGGAGAGGATTTTCAGCCCCATAAAGCAGCTGGGGGCACAAAAATAAATTAGCTGCTTAAAAATTTTAGGGAGCTTTTTTGACACTTGGCATTTAGTTTAAGCTTCCCTCTCAAATTTCCATCCAAAAGTTTATTTCGGATTCATGGGACCCTACTTTTGCTAGTGCTAAAGCTACTAGTTATAAATAAACATTTTTTTATCCTATATCTTTAATTTCGAATCATATTTTAATATTATTTGCTTCCATATGATCGATCAAATAAAATATCTCAAAAAAAACACATTTACTGGTGGAGACCCGAAGTGGTTCACCGAACAGGATAGTGTTGAGCATTAAATTCTAAATAAAAGAGGGAAATGCAATTTGTCCTCCACCATTTTGACGCGCCTAATAGATAAGACACAAATAAATGCTCAACCACCATTTTTGATTGCTTGTTTTGGACGCGTTCCATATTGTTCCCTTTGACGCTGCGTTACACATGCAATTCCTTTGGACGCGCTACCTGTCATTTGCCTCGGATCCGTTAGTTCGATAAGTTTTTCATGGTGAGCATAAATTAAAGCTGAGAAATGAAATTTATGTAAATTGTTGCGAGTACTCAGGTTGCCATCTATCCTGGAAATGTTCTTACGCTTTAGGCGTCCAAACCACGCGGCTTCCGTTACAAGAGCGGGCAATACGTTTTCATTCAATGTCCTGCAGTGTCTCCATTCGAGTGGTACTCAACTTACAACACCGCCATTTCTTAAACTTGATTTCAATTCATCGTTTTCCGATGATCTCTTACACTTATAAATTTGTGGAATTCGCAGGCATCCTTTCTCCATCACTTCAGCACCTGGGGACGATTATGTGAGCGTTCATATTCACACATTAGGAGACTGGACCAGAGAATTAAAGCGGGTTTTCTCAGAGGTAATTTATTTATTAAAAGCAGTACTGAATAGGTATATATTAGACTTCCGCTTTATCGGCTCAAGTTCATCAAACTCAGTTTCTGTAATGACAGGCATGTGAGCCCCTAGCAGGTGACAAAAGCGGGCTTCTGAGAGTAGACGAGACCACCAAGAAGAGGTAGATACACATTTTGTACTGTTTTACACGAATATTGATTTAGTATTTACACTTGATGGCCTGATTATATTGTTGTCGTTGCACATGACTATATTAATAATAGCCTGCCGAAGCTGCTCATCGACGGGCCTTACGGTGCTCCTGCGCAGGATTACAGAAAATATGATATCTTGCTTCTGGTTGGACTGGGCATCGGAGCGACTCCTTTCATTAGCATTTTGAAGGACATGCTTCATAACATCAGGCAGACAGAAGACTTGCTCGTAAGTATTAATGTGGACTGATCATTTGGGGAAAGAAAAGGGACTAGTTTTCATGTTGATCATTATAATCTGATGGGGTTTTGGACATTAATCGAGCAGGATTCCAACACCGATTTCAGCAGATCAACTACTGATCTAGACATTAGCGATCCTGCAAGTACCAGTACTCAAGATTCTTCATCTTCTTTTAACAAACCTGCAGAGAAAAGGAAGGCATTCCACACATCTCGAGCCTACTTTTACTGGGTTACACGAGAGCAAGGCTCCTTCGACTGGTTCAAAGGTGTCATGAATGAAGTGGCAAATTTCTTGATCGATCGATCAAAAGGTAATGCTTCTCACGAATTGCATCCAATGCCAAAGTAGTAACATCAACATGGTTTGTGTTTGTTTCCCAGGTCCAATATTTTTTGGCATAACTCCTTGGTCTAGTAGAATGTGATGTTTATTATTTATTAAGAAAGGAAATATAAATGGGTTTCGTAAGATGTGCCATTTTTTATCTATTTGATCCTTATGCTATTTTCATTCTCAGTCTTCAAACAAATTCAGTTTTTTAATAAATGACTAAACATGCATGTGCAGATTGCATGGAAAACTTTGGAACGACAGTTTTATGCGTCGAGATCGTTTGAAGCAGGGTGGAAACAGTGTGTATTCACACTACTAATACTCAAGGAAAATGTTACCTACAATTCTATGTTTTTAAGCCATATAGAGGTGAGGTTTCTACCTCACCAAGATTCAAATAAATCCTTGTCTTTCAGTTTTTATTTAACGGTGTTCATTTTAAGCTGCAACAATTTAACGTATTTTTGAACAAATTCTGAGCTGATTTGGTTTCCACATCTGAAACAACGATTACATTTCGAGCAAAATGTATTAATATAAATTGCATGTCTTTATATTTCTTACATTTGGAGCAAAACATATAAACTTATACTGTATGTGTCCATATTCATTACATTCGGAGAAAAATATACCAACTATAACCTATAATCGTGAATGCAATAATGCATTCTCAATTGATTTCGATACATATTTTTCTGCAACACAAAAAAATTCTCCTCGAATGCTGCCATAATTTTGGGATCAGTTTGTTAGTCAATTTCCATGTCACACCTTCAAAAAGGCCCTGAGTTTGGACTATCAGGAACGATTGTATCATTGACAGATGTTGTTGGAGTCATTAAGAGGTTCACTGGATGAACCCATGGTGGAATAGGAAAACCAGATATGGTATGAAAGGTTGTATGTGAAGTAGGAGGTTGTGGGATAATGGGGTGTGTAGTTGGAGTTGAAGTTATTTGCATTCTGTTGGTGTCAAGGAAGTAAGGGTGGTAATCTGGGATAGGAACTTTCAACATATCTTGTAACATGGAGTTCTGTATGGGCATGGAATGATGCATGGGAAACAAAACCTGCGGATTGTTGAACTTGTTATCTCTTTCTTGTTTCTCTTTCTCCCTTTGATGGCGAGTGGCTTCCTTCTGTTGTAATTCCAATTCCTTTTTTTGGCGAGCTACTTCCCATTGTTTCTCGCGCTCCTGTCTTTCAACAAACTTTTGTAGATCCCTTTCTTGCCTCTCTTTAATGCGTTGCAATCTCTCTTCCTTTTTTTGCTCCTTTGCTGCCAACCTTTCTTGCTTTTTTGCCTCAATATGCTCCTTTTTACGTTGTTTCCCTTCACATATTTCTTGTTTTTTTGTTGTGTATCTTTTAACATCTGAACATAAGCATCAGATGTTAACAATTGTGAAGCATGACTTATCCAGAGTGCAGCATCACTCTTACCTTTGGAAGGATCCCGTACAAATTGTGTCGGTAACCTTAAAAATTTACCCAATTTCTTCTCATTTGCAGCAACACCATCATTTGATATACCACTTTCAACATCATGGCCAGTTGTCTCTTCCTCGTTTTTATCTTTATCAATGACCTCAATTTCCTCTGTGTCAGCATAATAATGAGTAAAGTTTGCTGGTTCAAAGTCTGCTGGCTCAAGGTTGGTTGGCATCGAAGGTAAAGATATACTTTCATCCTCAGTGTTTCCAATCTGATCAAGTCCCAACTCTGCAATATGCTCTTGCAGCCAAGTAGGTTGTTGTGGTGCACTTGGCAATGAGAGATCGTCCTCTCCAAATCCCTGGGCCTCAGTGTTGCAGCTGGATGTGCCTTGGTCACGAGTATTCACAATGTGGTTCACTTCATAATCTTTGGTCTGCATTATACTTTGTCTTTCTCCCTGTACACTTGGTTCCTCCTCTCTATATAGCAACAACCATTGTTTCTATGGTTGGATGGAATTCTTTTGTTGTTGATAGATTCTCAACTGATTCCATTAAGTAATTTTCTCCAATATTGTCACCAACTGGTGGAGCTACATCTCTTGACAAACTTAGGATGTTTTCAGCAACATCAACATCTATTATGTTTTCAGTACCATCAACATTCATAATGTTTTCAGTAGTATCATCATCTGTGACATTTTCAACATCATCTTCGTTGGCATCTTCTTCAATGATATATAGTTTACTACATTCCATGTCATTCTGTAATGCATTTGGATCAAGTGGCCATATACCTGTGCGTCTAAAACCAGCACGAATATTTGCAGGTGTCAAGGCCTTGGCGAGAGCTCTACTACCTATTTCTGCCAAGTCTGAACGTTTGACTTCTTGGTACTTATTATTACACATCCACTGCATCCTCTCAGATCTGAAATATGCTTTAAAAGGACCAAAGACACTAACATCCAGTGGTTGCAACCTATGTGTAGTATGTGCTGGCAATGTCAATAAATCAATCCCCAATCGCCTGGCCTCTTCTATAGTTGACAATGCCACATGGCTTCCATGACCATCAAATATAAGTAAATGCCTATTTTCAGGGCACACTCCTCTAGGTACAAACTTACTGAAATGATACAACCAGCTTATAAAGAGCTCTCTAGTCATCCAAGCACTTGGATGAGTAGCCATGCAAGCACCTGGTTCACATCCCTTGATGTAATTTTGTGAAACTTTCTGACCTTTAAATAAGTAAAAGTTAGGGATACATTGCCCTGCAGCATTTACACAACATAGAATTGTCATCCATTCTCTGCTACGAGGAATGATTTTGGGAACATTCCTGCAACCCTTGGTGGCAAGCACCCTCATGCCACAATTTCTCCCTGCTTGATTCCTGTCTCATCACAATTCCATATTTTTCCTGCACCATAGGAATTGATATAAATGTTAGCTAGTTTTTCATAAAACTTGCTAACCACCTCTGGACGTAAACCTATTGCACGATCTCTTTCTAGACCTTCAGCAGTCCGAAGGACTATGTCTGGGTGTCTTTTTCTAAATCCTTCACACCAAGATTTTCTAGGTAATCCTTCTCGAAATGGAGTCTCTCTAGTTTCACAAATTTGTGCAACACATGCCCTCAGTTGCATAAATCCCACTCCATGCCCTAAATCTTCCATTTGCTTACACCATTCAACTATCTCTTTCTCCTCTCCTTCACTCAAAACAAAGTGGGGGCCCTTCCTTTTGTATGGGTCAGACCATTCAGCCAATAATGAACAGATGTAGGAGGTAAATTATATTTCAATGTCAGCAGCTCTAATTGAATAATTGTTGAATTCAATATCATCTATGGCCTTTAACATATCTTCTTTTGACCAACTAGACAAAATTCTAACCTTCTTGGTCGAAGTGTTGCCTCTAACAACCACAGTTTCCTATAGTTCATGCCTATTTACTTGACATCCAACAGGTTCTGGCTGATGATCATCAGTTGTGTTTGTATCTCCTTGATTTGTTGTTGCACCATCCTCTTCACTTATTATTGTAGCATCTTGTTCATCTGTTTCATGGTTAGATGTTTCAATTTCAAATTGTACACCTCATTTTTTGGGCATACGTTGTCCTCGATGTAAAATCCTCTTTCTCTTCATCTTCTCTAAATGTTGTAGTATTAAACAATATAAAATTAGTAATATATGTATTAATATATCAATAAGATCATCTACAATGGGAAAATTTTAGCAAGCTTATGATACATGACAGTATGAATTATAAACTTGTAGGTAAACTTGTGATTACCCCGTTGGGCACCATTAACGATGATCGAATACATGTTTTATTAATTTCATATTATTTGATAAAGACAAAATTTATAAGTTGGGTTGTTGATTACATAGGGGAGAAGAGCCAGTATGTGAACACTGCCCAATAATTGAACACTATTTTGCATTTAAAATATCCAATACCTGATGGAATAAAAACCCAAATTTTGATTATTGAAGTTCAAAAATTTGTTTTTTTATAAACCATATGTGAATAGGGTCAACATCTCGAGCAAGGCACTGAGAAAGACCCCTTCACGCAAACCTCGCACAGGCTGTAAGCCCACTCACAAACAACCAAGCATTTGCATTAGAACTGGGCATGAGGAAATGCAACGCATCCAAAGGAAACAATGTGTAACGCGTCCAAAGGAAACAGTATGGAACGCGTCCAAAACAAGCCATGGTAAATGGTGGTTGAGCATTTATTTGTGTCTTATCTATCAGGCGCGTCAAAATCCATGAGGACAGATTGCATTTCCCTCTTTTATTTCGAATTTAATGCTCAACACCTGACCTGTTCATATTAAAATATGATACGAAATTAAAGGCTTAGGATAAAAAAATGCTTATTTATAACTAGTGTCAAATTGGCGCTCCTATGTGGCAAGGAATTGGCTCCATGGACCTGCGAACTTAGGGTGTTCGCATACTGGCCCTATATAAACTTCAATAATCAAAATTTTGGTTTTTATTCCATCAAGTATTGGATATTTTAAATGCAGAATAGTGTTCAAGTGAAATATCATGTCACGGATGACATGATATTTTAGTGCAACAACTCTAATTGAATAATGCGAGAAACTCAATATCATCTATGGCCTTTAACATATCTTCTTTTGACCAACTAGACAAAATTCTAACCTTCTTGGTCGAAGTGTTGCCTCTAACAACCACAGTTTCCTCTAGTTCATGCCTATTTAGTTCACATCCAGCAGGTTCTGGCTGATGATCATCAACACATGTGTGTTTAGATCTTCTTGATTTGTTGTTGCACCATCCTCTTCGCTTATTATTGTAGCATCTTGTTCATCTGTTTCATGGTTAGATGTTTCAATTTCAAATTGTACACCTCGTTTTTTGGGCATACGTTGTGCTCGATGTAAACTCCTCTTTCTCTTCATCTTCTCTAAATGTTGCAGTATGAAACAATATAAAATTAGTAAAATATGTATTAATATATCAATAAGATCATCTATAAACACTTCTAAAGATGAGGTGTTATCAAATAACACTACATTCATCAGCTTGTTTGTAATTGATCAATATCAATTAGAATGTTTCACTCGAACATGCAGTCACCCCTTTCGACATTGTAATTCATATCGATCAATTGACGCAGGTCTTGTTAATGTAATGTTTTGTGACATCAAATCATCTTCAGAAGTGAATGCATGTAAGAATCGTAATTGTAATAGCTTGACTACATATGTGTTATGGTGGCAACAAATCTGTTGTACTACTGTAGGTCTTGGTATGGACCACTTCGGATCTCCACCAGTAAATGTTTTTTTTAGATATTTTACTTGATCGATCATATGGAAGCAAATAATATTAAGATATGATTCGAAATTAAAGATATAGGATTAAAAAATGTTTATTTATACCTAGCTGGCATACTGTCACTCCTACGTGGCAAGGATTTGGTTCACTTAACCTGCGAACTTAGGGTGTTCGCATACTGGCCCTTCTCCCCTAAACTCTTCTAAAGATGAGGTGTTATCAAATAACACTACATTCATCAGCTTGTTTGTAATTGATCAATATCAATTACAATGTTTCACTCGAACATGCAATCACCCCTTTGGACATTGTAATTGATATTGATCAATTGATGCAGGTCTTGTTAATGTAATGTTTTATGACATCAAATCATCTTCAGAAGTGAATGCATGTAAGAATCGTAATTGTAATAGCTTGACTACATATGTTGTTATGGTGGCAGCAAATCAGTTGTAATACTGGAATACTTTCAATGACAATCATTGATAACTGTCAATAATATATTGCATTCTTGCCAGCTACTTTGTGCTTGATTTTAAGTAGGGAGAAGAATAAATAGTTAAGTTGTAAAGGTATAAATAAACATTTTTCTTTCCTATATCTTTAATTTCTGGGAGTAGTGCCATTATGTCAACACCCTAAGTTCACGGGTCCATCGGGCCAATTCCTTGTCATGTAGGTTTGTCAATTTTATAGCTAGCTATAAATAAACATTTCTTTATCTTATCTCTTTAGTTTGGAAACTCTTTATCTTATCTCTTTAGTATTGGGCAGTGTTCACATAGAGTTACAGATTTCTGTTTTGTATTAAATGGTACAGATTTTATATCTTATAGAGTTAGCGAGAGATATATAAAGAATGTGTTGGACATATTTTTTTTCTTTGTTTCGAGCATTAGAGATGGAAATCCACCTTCTAACAGATCTTCGAAGTTCCTCCCTCTACAGTTGAGAAGGATTTTCTGTTAAAAATTCAACGGTGTTCATTGTAATGAAAGATTCAATTTTGATTTGTTTGCTAGCTGTTGCATCCTTAGGTGAAGCCAATGACATCTTAGGTGAAGCCACAACTCTGAAATATGTTTGAGTTGTTTTGGACTTTTGTTACATTCTCTATTTCTAAAGGTGAAGATGTTTTGGCTCACGTATGTTAGATGATTTCTCTCTTACCTACATTGTACTACGATTTATATTCACTACCATTAATCTTTGTGGATATTGATAATGGTTTGAATTTCAGTTTTTCAATTTTATAGGATGCAGTGGATGTTGTTTGTGAGAAAATTCAGTTCTCTATATTTTGCAGATGTCTATGGGTTGAGGACGATACCAATTGATATGTCCAGCACATTCTTGATATATCTGTAGATGACTTATTTTTAGAAAAGGCCCATCCCCCTCACTATGTCCAGATGGGTAATAAGGGAAGACATTGTGAAGTTAATAGTTCTCTTGTCAAATAAGTAAGGAAAATACTTCAACTGGATAACAAGAGACTTCAGCTGAGAAATTATAACTGGTTTTGACTGGAAGCCGCTCTTGGGGAAATGTGGGGCGCCGACTGCATATTAGCTTAATGAAAACCATTTATGAATATCATTTAGAAAACTCTCTACCTCGTTTTTGCTGCACATAGGGGAGAAGGGCCAGTATGCGAACACCCTAAGTTCGCAGGTCCATGGAGCCAATTCCTTGCCACGTAGGATCACCAATTTGACAGCTAGTTATAATTAAACAATTTTTTATCCTAAGCCTTTAATTTCGAATCATATTGTAATATTATTTGCTTACATATGATCGATCAAATAAAATATCTCAAAAAAACACATTTACATTGTGAAGTTAATAGTTCTCTTGTCAAATAAGTAAGGAAAATACTTCAAACTAACGCCAAAATCAATCCATACTATATATGATAAATGCAAGATTGAAAATTCATCAAATTTGGATTTGAGTCACACCTCTAGGGATTTGGGAGACATTCTCAGCATTCAACTGGATAACAAGAGACTTCAGCTGAGAAATTATAAGCAGTAGGTATGAAAACTAACCTGCAATTTTTGCTTTGCTTGACCTTTCCTTTCAAAACTTGATAGAAGTAATCTCTTCTTATAAAATCCACTGTAATCAGGCACCCTACAGAAGTAAATCAGCAGTAAACAAGACTAGGAAAGTGAATATATAATACCAACATAGGGGAGAGAGTATCCAATCAAAATGTAAGACATGGATCAAGGTGTAGGGTCTTTTTAATCAAAGGTTGAAATTGATTTTGAGATGATCTTGTGGCTGAAATTATTTGATTTGATATTCATATTTATTTTTACCTTCAAGTGTACAATTTTATTGGTGTTTTTAATGGATGAATTTGAATCTTGAGAAGAAGGTTCCCTCTTTTTTTTTGCAGGTATGTATTAAAGTCTGGATATGAAAGATCTGGTGATTGAACAACCCATCTTGGAATATGGAAAGAGATGAATTGGAAAGAGAAATATTCAACCCATTAAATAGATATGATGGGTTTGTCAACTGATATGTTGTATTTATACTTTGAACAAATGAGTCTTTTATTGTAGAAAATGAAAGTACCAATCAATATTTATTGTGTACTAAGTAATACTGAGATGTTGACCCTATTCACATATGGTTTATAAAAAAACAATTTTTGAACTTCAATAATCAAAATTTTGGTTTTTATTCCATCAAGTATTGGATATTTTAAATGCAAAATAGTGTTCAAGTATTGGGCAGTGTTCACATACTGGCTCTTCTCCCCCCTACCTTTCTCGTGAGCATACACTTAACCATATCAATGAATTTGAAATTTGGTGCTCGAGACCTATTGATGAAACTAGTTGGACTAGCTAGTGGACAAATGATATTAATGCTATTAGAAGAAATGTTATATTTAGGAAGTTTGGTCATAACGATGCAAACTATTAATTCATTAAAATCTCACACGATCTTGAGCATTATCCTTTTAATGAAGCCCTTTAAATATAGGTTACAAATGGGTGAAATAAGCTCAAGGTTGAAGAGGCTTATAAAGCTCATGGTGCTCAACTTAAGGCACACATGAAACGGTTAAATGTTGAAGATCCGGATACCAAAGAGTTATTCACTTTTGTTCGATCTAGGCGTGTAATTGATAAGATTTGTTCCATTTTGGAAGTCAATTTTCAACTCAAGATGCTTCCTAATATTCTTAAGGCCTCTGTGATTCATTACCATCGTGTTTTCAATGCCTAATCTCCACTCCCGCTTGAGCGACTTCCTCCATTAATAAACTTATAAGTTCTAAGCATGTCATTTGATCCATAATTACATTCCATAGTTAATTCATCAACGTGAATCCTATATCCAAACTCCTAATAAGATTTCATTGTTACCTTGTTGTTCTACTTATACATTTACCAAAACAATCATAATTTTTGCTCAAAATTATATTATAAGTACTTATATTTTAAAGGAAAATTGGAAATAACACGGTGAGCAAGTAATAAACTACAAAACACGCTGATAAATAGAGATGTAAAGGGAAAATATTACCCTAGAGAAACATAATGTGGGAAACATTCTAGAAGAGTGGGGAATCTTCTCCTCTTTCCATTGAGTCCTTATGCAATTACAAAGAGTGTACTTCCTTCAAAGGTCCTTTACGGACATTATTTTGCAATGGCAACATGCCCGATCCCCATATACTACTTGTACAACTTGTTCTAGATCCCACTACTTGTGCACTTCAACATCCCAAACACCAACCGAGAAGACCTGCTAGGAATCACAATTGATTACTTAATACTACACCCTATAACTTGTGTATGCTTGTTTTACAACATGAGAAGCTCGAAAAATAAGTGGAAAAGACTCAAAATGGGAAGAGATGACATTTGTATTTGTTAACCTAACTATTTTGGTCCTAAAGAGACTATCGATCTCATAGGGAAAAATTATTGAATCCCCTATTGGTGGTTGTGAAATATCCATGTCCTTTACCGAAAGCTACAAAAAAATTGCATGCATAAACCAACGGCTATGAGGGTAGATATAGTACCACCACATACAAAAACCTGTAAAAAACCACCACAACCTTCTTTCTAACTCTATATCTTGAACAAGAACATGTTTTTTTTTCCACTCAAGATATCTAGATCTTTAAGATCCATGTTTTCTCTAACTTTTCTTCATGACATCACTTTATGGGAAATGACTATGAGGAAAAAATTTCAAGTTGCATGCTTTGCCTTCATATAGACTAGTGGACTTGATATCTTACTCACTAATAATACATGGTCTATTCAAATCACATCTCCCGCTTAGGAGGCTTTTGGTATCTTAAATGAACTCGTGAGGCAAGGAAATTTACTCATTGCTTCCTCCAAATAACATCTATCTTTTCTTGGAAATTGTCCTTTCAATCCAAGTTTCGTGCACTACCCTCCTTGACACTTTGTCAGTCTTCTACAAATCGTCTTTGTTAAACTCCTCTTGGCTACTAGGAGAAAAATATTCAATACAAAGTATCACAAGACCTTCTTCTCATCTAACATGGAAATATCAAAGCGACATAAATTTTCAATAGCTATAATGGAATATATCTTCATATAATGATGTAAAACCAATCTAAAAGTATTCTTTCCCACTTCTTCTAGATGGAGAAAAAAGACTCGATAAATTAATACAATATAGAAATACTAACATAATGTTTAAGCTAAACAATATAAAAAGTTGGAAAACACATAAGATTACACAATACAAACGAATTTTCCTTAGAAAACCCATAAGAAAATCCCCAACAGAGTAACTCCTTTATTGCATCATCTCAATTGTTTACAATATAATAATGTACTTCCAAGTTCTGCTTTACCCTAGTGCATGTGTGGCTATATGTAAACACATCAATAGAAAACTATCGAAGTGGTATTACACTACCATGGGTACCAAAACCATGGGCTATATAAACTGTGGGCTAAAACCACCAAACTCCATACCCATAAGGTACCCACATTCCGGCTCCACAACCTAGTAGATTATAAATCATGGAAAATATACAACACATTTCCAACATTCTCCCAATTTTTGAATACTTTTCATATGGGGCCTAAAGGCCATATATTCAATAGCTAAGGGCATTCATGCCTATTAATTTTCTACACCGAGAAAAATTCTCAATACCCACAACCTTTATCAACAAATCAGCAAAATTATCATTTATTTCCACCTTCTCCAACAGTATCTTCTTCTCCTCCACCATTTCACTTTAAAATGGTATTGTGCATTAATAAGTTTCATTTTAGAGTTATGCTCAGGTTTCTTTGCAAGAAAAATTATGCTATGATTGTCACAATCTATCCTTACAATCTTTTGAATGAACCCAAAAGTTGAAATCAATAGCTGAAGACAAATTGCTTCCTTTCTTACATGAGTAATAGCCATCCTCTATGATGGATATCACAACACTAGCTCCACCAAAGAATTTAAACATGTACCCAATGGTTGATTTACATTAGTCAAGATTTCCAACCCAATTTGAATCCACATAACCATGTAGACTTTGTGTCATTCTTTCACTAGGATTGCCTTGATAGCAAGTTGCATAGTCAAACATTTTGCGTATATACCTAAATATCATATTCACCACATTTTAATGTTTGTTTCCCATATTCGATATAAATTGGTTCTCTACTACCATTACATGAGTGATGTCAAGTGTAGTACGCACCATTCCATACATCAAACTTCCAACAACACTAACATGCAGGACTTCATACATATCATCAATTTCTTCTTTTATTTGAAGACGTAGTTCTGCAAATAACTTTTATCTAGCGGACAGGGGAGTACTTACAGGTTTATTTTCTTACATATTAAACATTTACAATATCATTTCAATATAGTTCATTTTATTTAATCATAGATTCTTGTTTATTCAATGTCTTTTAATTTCCATGCCCAAAATAAGTTTTTTTGCCCCTAGTTCATATAAAATTGAGATGATAATTGAGACTTGATTGATCATTTCTTTATATTACCAATTATTAAAATATCATCCACATACAATACTATGATAGAAAAAAATTCACCTTACTGTATTTACAAGCCCAAGTATGAATACATACTTGTCAAATTTATGGTTCCGCGTTCTTTATTATTGCTTCAAGTCATAAAGATACTTTTAGAATGCGCACCAAATCCTCTTTTCTCTTTACCTTAAAGTTTTTGGATGCATCATGTACATTGTCTCCTCAAGCTCATCATGTAGAAAAATTATCTTTACATCCATCTATTATATTTCAATATGAAAGAAATAGCCATAGATAGAAGAAATCTAATCAAATGTAACTTAGCAAAATGAGAAAATAATCACCAAAAGCAATTCCCTCTACTTGATAGAATCTATTTTCTAGTGGGAAAGCTTTATACTTCTCCATTTTTCCTTTTGTGTTAATACTTCTTCTTAAATACCCATTTGCAACCAAGATGCGTTCTAGGAGGTAATTTCACCAAATTCCATATAATACTTGTATCCAAGGACTCCATTTCTTCCTCCATAGTCTTATTAAGGAACAACGTTCTTTTGATCTAAATTCCTTCTTTACAGCCTTGGGGTCTTCATCAGTAACAAATAAAATGGATAAAAGAAACGCAAAATGGAAATCAAGAGGGTTATACATATCAGACGTTGTTCTCACCCAATCTAATGTTCTAAGACTAGATTTTTTGGTTCTACATCTTATTCCTCCTCCTCAACTTCATATGAATCTTCCTCCCTCTCCTAGTTCAACATGAACTTGTTTAGAATCTTCCTTTGGTTTTGTTTCTTATTGTGGAATCCCCTTGACCTCTAGATGAAGATTACATTATGACTATAAACACTCATATGTGCTTCTAGATTCGATAGCTTGTATTCCTTTAACACCATTAGTATATCCAATAAATATGCACATAGTATATTTATTATCTAACTTTTTTCCTTTTTTCTTCCGAAATATACATCTAGGAAACACAACCAAACACCCTTAAATGTCAAATGGAAGGTTTATTAACATTCCATGTTATCTATGGAGTTTTATCTTCCAAAAATGATATTGGCGATCCATTAGTTAGGTACCAAGGAGTTATATCGCTTCTACCTATAATTTTGTGTCCAAGCTTGCACTATTGAGCATACTTTTGGCATTATCCACCAAAGTCATATTTATTCTTTTGCAACTCCATTTTGACATTCTACCCCACTATTCCACAGTGTTTACAAAATTTCTCAAAGGCATTAGAGCAATACTCCCCGCCATTATCAATTCTCAAAACCTTTATCTTCTTTTCGTCTAATTTTTCATGAGTCTCAAAATCTTTTAAGCTTATTGAAAACATCATATTTATTTCAAATAAAATATAACCAAGTCTTCCTTGAGAAATCATCCATAAAAGTGACATAATACAAATATTTTCCTAGTGATGGAACCTTTACAAATCCAAACACATCACTTTGTATTAAATGTAAAATTCTTTCAATTTTGTAGCACGACTAGGAAAATTTACCCTAGTTTTCTTACTTCAAACACGCGGTGCTCACAAAAATCAAAATCTAATTAATAATCAGAAATTCCTTCACTATACCTTTAGTTTTTAACACTCAAGGCCTCTCTCCAACATGTCTCATTCTTTGATGCCATAGCATTGTCTTTTCTATAAGAGGTGTGGGATTCTAATCTAAAATATTGTTAACTTCAAGAGCCACAAAGATAATGTACTCGTCACTTACAATGCATTCATCATGCATGAATAATGTTCATGTACAAGCTTCTCTTTCTAGTACCATTCCTCCATGAACTATCTTACAACGATCCTTTTAAATACTGCTTGTACACCTGCACCATTCATCTTATTTATAGATATTAGGTTTCCAGTCACACCTAGAATGTGAAAAACACCATGGAGGGTTTTAATCCTTCCATCTTTAAACTTTAGCTTGACTCTCCGTTGGGCAATAATCTTGTAGGTCAAGATATCTCCTAAAAATATGTCACCTATGTTGATATTTTTAAATTCAATTAACCATTCTGTGTGACGAGTCATATGAAAAGAGATGCCTAATTCAATTAGTCATGCACCAACATATGCATGCAATATTGAAGCTACCAAGAACAAATCCTATGACTCTTCATTGGAGGGCTTCACGTCTGTAGACTAGGAATCGTCGCATGACTTGCCCTTTTCAACATTTTTAGATTTGCAATCCTTCTTGAAATGACATATTTTACTAAAGTTCCAACATTTATTCGTATCTTTTGTTATAGTCTTCAATTTACCTTTGGAATTTAATTGTCCTGGTCGTTTCTTGTTTCTCTCTTGGGAATGACCTTTTACAAACAATGCACCCTTTGTTTGATACTCCTCAATGGAATTTTTCCTGTTAGAAATAATTAGTGTGTGCATTCTAATGTGTTTGGCTTATGTTTAGATTAGTGGCTTTATTATGTTAAGTAATTAGCTTGTGTAAGAAAATAATAATGTGGAGTGTATATTTTTAAATGAGTTGTTAATATAACTCACATAGAGGTTTTAGAAGAGAAAAAATAGGGTAGAGATAATAAAGGTTGTTTCCAGAGAGATTTGTGGGATGCTAGAGAGTTAGTTGTTAGAACAAATATCATATATTGAGGAGAGTGGTTAAAGGAGAACCACTTTATATATGTAATGTGTTTCAATTAATATTATGTTGAATTGAACCTTTTTGAGCTTACACTCTCTCAAATATGGGGTAAAACCCACACGCCTCGATTTTGACAATAAACTCATTGCTACATCATCGCTTTTAATATTGATGTAGTATTAGTAATAGCCATAACTAGATTATCCCAAGATTTAGGTAAAGAACACAATAGAGTAATATATTTTTCTTCTTCGTCCATTCTAATTTCAATAGAAATTGACTGACTTACCACAATATTGGAAGTGTTCATACGTTCTACCACATAATCACCATCACTCATTCTCAATGAATACAACTTCTTTTGGAGAAATAATTTGTTCACTAGAGAATTTGTTTGATTCAAAATCCTCAGCTTTTCTCATAGCCCATGAATTATTGTATTTATTGATACATTTAACAAAATTGAATCGACATACACAATTTGATTGAATCATTTACCTTCCTATCGATCTTTTCCAAATCCTCTACCTTCATACCCGTAGGTTGAATTCCTAATACTAAAATCCACTTATCTCTATCCATTAGAAGATATTCCATCTTGAGCTTCCATAACTCAAAATGTTTGATGTTAGTTTTGTTGATCTCTATATGTGTGCTTCCCATCATTTTCATTTACTCAAAAACAAATACCACATGCAGAGCTCCCACTCGAACAATAGTTTATCACAACTTAAATAAACCCTAACTCTTCACACAAAGATAAAACCTAGCTCTAATACCTAATAAAGAGAAAAAGACTTGATAAACTAACACAAGAGAAACAATGATAACATAATATTTAAGCTAAATATAATAAGGAAAATGGCATATAAACACAAGATTACAAAACATACATGATTTGTCTTGGGAAAACCTTACGGGAAAAACCCCATCACAAGAACTCCTTCATTGCATTAACTTAACCATTTACAATACAATAATGTACTTCCAAGTTTTGTTTTACTTGAATACATATGTAGCTATATATAAGCACGTCAATAGGAAATTGTCAAAGCAATATTACATTATCACAAAGCAAAAGTATGGGCTACATAAAACATGTGTTAAACCCATCCAACTACATATGCATAAGGTACCCCATTTTGGATATACAATGAGTAGATAGTAAAATATCAAAATATAAAACACATTTGCAAAACTAGAATTACAAATAGACCATATACAAGAGGCTTAAGATTTTTATCATTATCTTAGAGTCTCTCTTTGCTCATCTACAACCATGAATTGTCTCCAAGAAGGAAATTATGTTGAATCCTATGTATATCATGTCTTGATTTGTACTTTTCTTGAGACTATCGTCACCTCTTGCTCTTAGAGGTTTGTTTTCTTCAATATTTTCTCTTAGTTTCTCAACTTTTTGAAAATTTAAGTCCACTTTCTCTCGTCCCCTATGTGGTATTCTTAACACAACATCAAAAGGAGTTGGAGGTAAGTTATTTTTTCTATCAAGTTAAACTAATGGCTTAAATGTGTCGAAACAATTTATTATTCTAAATCCTAAACAAAATTAATACATACAAGATTATTAAATTTCTATAAAAATTAGGAAATTGATACAAAAATGGAAAGAGAGTGAATAAAGTGTGAGTAGAGTATGTACCTTATATCTAGCAGATAATTATAGATGATCAAAATATAATTAGATAATCTATTGAAATAATTTTTGGAAGGTTGATTATGCTAATAAACACATGGGACAACACCAAAATGGATGACATTAGTGGTTGTTGCTAGTTCTCTGAGATAACAATGAACATTGCCACTTATGTACCCTACTCATCGGTATTGTACTCATCTAACTCGTGATGACCTAAAATTTTCATGCACCCTTCTCTAATCTTGATATGCAAAATTCTTTTTGATATATGAGATTATGTGTAAATGTTTGAAAATCAATTCTCTTTTGATCTAGCTCCAAACTTTAGCAATTCCCTAAAGGAAATGTAAAAAAAAAAATATAGAATTGGCTCATGCCACCCACCCTTAAGGTTTGCGTTAATTGTCAACAATGGAAATGGGATTCACATAATTTTATACCAATTTATGTTTGTCCAAAGATGAGAAAAGTTTTAGCCTTCTCTCCATATATGCTCACCAATGCAAACAAATGAATCCTTCTTTTTGGCACAAGAAAATGGAAACAACAACAAATGGATTAAGATCGGACTTTAGATACACTTTGGAATGATGTTGAATTCTCTTGCAAATGCTTAGAGTGATCTCTAGATGTCTCTTGTGTAGAGTAGAATAGATGAGATTAGATATGTTGTCCTAAATTACCTTTAAGATGTTAATTGTATACTAATACATGTGTTCCTCTAATGAATTCCTACACAAGTTGACCCCAAAAATAGTATAGGTTTATCATAAAAATGTACCCAATTGAGAAAAGTCGTCATTGGAACAAAGGGTTACTAGTAGTTTTGCTATCAGTATTGGATCATTACGGTCACCACTAATGACCCAAGGGGTGAAAACTCATAAACAATAGATGAACAATATTGTAGAGGTGTAATAGAGTTCCTAAGTCAAATGAAATTTAATTTGATAGTATCTAAGGGAAAATAATGGTGATGAAAGCATAACTGGATCGACTAAAAGGGGAACAGATGCCAAAATGAAACTTATATGCACCAGCTTGTCCAGTGTCCAAAAAGGTGTTAAATTTGTTGTTACGTGCATTGTACCAAAAGTAGGTATCTACAAGAACAAAATATGTCTCAAAGGATATTTATTAGTAAAAGAATGAATTACCTTGTTATAATAATGTTGAATATATACCAAATTATAATCCTAAGTTATAGGATGCAACCTATTATATCCTCTCAAAAGTTGCACCAAGATTTTATTAACCACTTTAGTTTGCCCATTGGTTTGTGGGTTAAATGTGAATATTTTCAATTTAGTATCCATCTTTTACCACAATGTGGACTAGAACATGCCCATGACTCTAGTATCCCCGTATGAAATGATAGAACCTGGAAAACCAAAACGAACTCATATGTTAAACAATTAAGTTGCATTTATCCTTAAGATTTTTCTTACACATAATAAGAACACGCGTCTTTCTAAACCACCCCATCACCACAAACAAGTAGTCGAACCACTTTTTAACAGTAATGCATGGTTTATTTTGAACAAGTAATGGAATATATGAACCCAACTTCCTATTACTAGGATTACTTTTTTATATAAAACACATTCCCTTTTGAATTTTTTAATATCAATTTGCATGTCTTTCCAATAAATTTACCTCTACAAATGTGTTACTTCTTTGTCACCTAAAATGATCTCGCAAAATTTGAAATATGAGTTAATATCATCGCTTGAATCATTCCTTCATCAGCATGCATTATGTGCATAAAGCCTACCCAACTTGTAGAGCAATCCATCTTGAAGATAGTATGCCACCTTGTGTTCAAAATCTATATAGTTTGATTTCTTATCTTGAAGAAATGATTCCCAAAAATCTACATTGTGTTCATATTCTTTTATATATGTTTCTTGCACAAAATGCCAAGTAGAGTTATAGTACTCGATGCTGAAAATAAAGGAGGTCTAGACAATATATCAACTAACTTATTACTTACATATTGTTCTTAACAACTAAAATAAATGTTGTGAGAATCCCATCCATCTATAATGGTGTGCATGTTGCAATTCATATTGTGCTTGCAAATATTGGAGGGGTCGATGATTCATGTGTATGATGGTTTCTTAAACCATTAAATAATGCTTCAATTTTTTAACCATTTGAACAAGTGCATACAAATTTGTCGTCATATGCATAGTAATTCAGAATTGGCCATTGAAACAACTCAAAATGATAGCATATAAGCTTACCTCCTTGTGCTAGGATAACTTGCACATCATAATTACTCAAACATCGCTTTCTACCTCAAAAGGTTGTTCTTAATTTTTAAGGACGAAACGGGTACATTATTATTTTTATGCTTAAAATCAACAAATGCATCCTGGTGTTTCTTCCCTAAGTAAAAGACTCGCCCTTGTTGTAATTGCACGAAAAGGTCTCATTATGTTGGAGAGGTATTTGATGAACTTCCTCAATTATTGAATTACACCCATAAAGCTTTGTGTCTTGGTCACATTGGATAGCTTGATCTATTTCATTATGGCTTTCCATTTTTCAAATTAATTCTCAACTTTTCATATCCAACCACGTACCCTAAATAGACAAATGATTATTGAGCAAGCTCGCTTTTGTCTTCATTCACCAACAATCTTCTCTCCTTCAAAACTTGTCTCGAATGTGTTAGATCTCATCATAAGTTTTGTTAAAAAAACTATAATATCATCCAAGTAAACAATGATACACTAATCTTTGAATGGCCTCAATAATTGATTCATCGGTCACCCGAAAATAACAAGAGCATTACACAATCTGAAAGGAATTACCAACCACTCACACAAAGTTTGTCTTGTCTTGAACGTTGATTTCCATATGCTCATCTTCATTTATTTTCACCTAGTGATACCTAGATTTCAAGTCAAACTTGGTGAAATACTTAACATGTTTAAGTCATTCCAACAATTCATTAGTTCGGAGAAGCTAACAAGTATCATTTATGGTTGTTTTATTCAAATCTCTAGAATAAACACATTGTCTCCATGAACCATATTTCTTGAGCACAATCACAATTGGCAAATCGCGTAGATAAGTATTAGAATGGGTTACACATCGATCTAACAAAGAATGTAATCGTTTTTCTTGGATAATTTTCCTCCATCAAATATTGTCGATAAAGGCCAATGTTGGGAAGAGGTCATTCTGTGGCAGCTTGTATTGCATGCTCAATGGCCCTTTCGGGTGGCACGCCCATTGATATTGGAAAACTTCCTTGAACCAAGGCAATAACTCCCCATCTATGTTCTTTCTTAGTAGACGTGCTACTAGAAGTTTCATATTCCACTATTTTTATGTCTTTCTTATCACTCAAAAGAAGCAAAGAAAATTTCCCATTAGCAATAATCAAATGTTTGAAGTGAAGCAAACTTCACAAAGAACATTAATCAAATGTTTAGCTTGAGTGGCACTTCTCAAAGGAAATCTTAAATTTACCTTCATAGGCTTTAATGATGCAACTTTCTCCATCCTTGACCAACCGATAGTAATTTTCTCGTCATGAGGATTGCATCTCTTAAATAAATCTAGGAGTTTCCAAAGGCCACAACACAAATATCAAGAGGCATTCATCAATGAAATGTTCATGTGTCCCAAACTCAATTTTACGTTTTTTGTTACCTCTATTTGTACCTATTGTTTCACCCATCCCAAACATAAGGGATGGGTTGATTGTGTGTCCAACCCAAGTTTATCTACCAAATCTTTGCTAATCAAATGTGTTTGATAGAAAGAAGCAAAAAGAGCTTCAAATTTTGTCTTTTTGATATAAATTTCAATACGGATTTTTTTTGGTAAGTTTGCATTTATCTTGAGCATCATTGCCACCCAAACATACCTCTCTATGGAGGTACAACAAATCCTCATCCACGTTTAAGTTGCACCCAATTTCTTTACTTTAAAATGAAGTCTTGGCCTTGTTCTTTTTCTTGTTTTTTAATAGATGCATTTTTGGATGCAATTTCCAACAAGTCTCAATTGTATGAGCATCAATATGACAATGTCCACAGAGCCTTTTAGTTTCCTTCGAAAAAATAGTAGTAGCAGCATTACGCTTACCTTTCAATTTACCTTTCCTTTTTGGTTTGGAACCATCTTATAATTTTGGTGTATTTGAAGAGGTAGACGAACTCGGTCTTTTGTCTACCTAAGTTAATGAGCTTGAGGGGGTCTCCATCCATATCTTTAGGCTTGACCAATAGGAAGGGTCTCGTTAAATGGGTATGGACTACTCCGACATATTTCATCCATATGTCATGGTCGAAAACATCTTTTCCCATTTAGATTGCCTTCTTATAGAATTCACTTGTACAATCATTCACAATTTGGCTTTCCTTTTGTGTAAGATAACGCCAATAAATAGCATTTCCTCCTCACATAACAAATAAGACAAAAATGTTTTTATCAACATTTTAAACTCACTCCATTTAGAAATTGATAGCTACTTATCAAAATCCAATGAATGAACATAACTTTCAAACCAAGTCAAAGCATGATTAGAAAATTTCAATCTTGCAAAAGAATTTGATAATATTCATTAATCTAAAGCAAATTGAAATATGCCTCTAATTGGGCTAGCCAATAATCAAGCTTCTTTGCATTCATATCACATTCATGGGGTTGAGTTTCTATCTTAGCCTCCGCTTTGAATTGAGGTTGAGTTTCGTGGGTGTGGGACTTCTCCACATTCATATCACCTTCATGGGGTTGAGTTTTGATCTTAGCCTCCATTTTGAATTGAGGTTGAGCTTGGTTGATGTGAGGCTTCTCCTTCTCATGACCTTGATTTTTCAACTTGCAAAATTTATCTTCAACTTGAGGTATTCTATCATCTTCGTGAGTCATGCTTCTCACTTCTATATTCACCTTCTTGTGGATAGGAAACACGACACCTTTCCCACTAGGGCATGTTACTCTAGTAATGGGCATATCTTTCCAAAATTGTCATGCCACAACACTTATGAAGTAAAACCATCGTTGATACCAATCTGATATGTAATTAGCATAGTCATTCAATGACTAATTCGTCAACACAAATCCTATATCCCATCTCCTAACAAGATGTCATTGTTAGTTGTTTGTTCTACTTATCCATTTGCAAAACCGTCATTAATTGTGCTCAAAACTATATTAATACTACCCTTGTTTAGGAAAATTGGAAATAGAACATTGAGCAAGTATGCTACTATAAAACATACAGAAAAAAATAGATGCAAAGAGACGAGATTACCCGGTGGGAAAACTCCAAAAAAAAAGTGAGGGAACTTTTCTTTCCACTATGAATTTATGCACTGCCCAATCCCCATAAAACTTGTTACAATCCCTAATCCTTTACTCACTTCAACATTTCAAACGCACACAACCAAGAACTGCTTGGAATTACAACTAATTGCATAACACTACCCCCGTGTGGGCTTATTTTTGTTTGTTTTACAGCATGAGAAGATTGAACACACAATTCATAAAACAGCATATATGGTATTGTTATATTATTTACAAAACAACATAGAGTTTATTGTTTATTCATGATTTTAATAATACAACACAATGTTTATTACCAAGTTTAATAATATAGTAATTTACATTATTTTGAAAACATACACTTTATTAGTTATCCATGGTTTTAATTATACTAATAGCTATTCTACAATGGCAGCCGAGGGTGGTGATGGGGCCTGTAATTGTCATGAGTTGATAACAATCAATTCCGACCTTAAATTTGATGTTCATTTGACTTTCACTAAAAAAATAATTTTTGCTTGGAGAAGTCAATTAAAAAATCGTAATATCTTGTTCATACTTGAGAGTTTGGAGCAAAAAAAAAGAACTCGACAAAATAATACGACTAAATTGACGTCATTTGTCACCACTTGGTGATAGATTTGTGGAAAACATAATGGAATTATTATTCAATGTGGTATGTGAAAAATATAAGATAAGGGCCTTACGATTGAAATCTTGTTTTCTGTATTTAAGATATATACATTGTATGATACAACATTGTTTTTTACCAAAGTAACTTAGTTTAATAATAAAGAAATTAATGTTACATTATTTATAAAACACACGGTTTATTGTTATTCATGGTTTTAATAATACAATGCACGGTTTACTACCAATGTAAAGGTTACATTATTATAAAACAACATACGATTTATTGTTATTCATGGTTTTAATAATACAACACGGTTTATTGCCAAAATAATACAATGCACGGTTTAATAATACATTGTTTACAAAACAACGCAGATTATTGTTTACAAAAGTAGCTTAATTTTGTGAATATATTCTTTTGTAGACCATTACATCCCACCCCTTGCTGCCACTGTAGGCCATGCCTACAGGATATGTTGTTACTCTAAACGTGCATAATTATGAATCAACTAAGAGAAGATTATGATCAAAACCACACATGGCTTGAAGGACTGCCAAACCTTCAAGGGCCTCAACTGGATATGGTTCCGGTTCATCAACACTGCTTCCTAAGCCAAGCCTTCCATTCCTTCCACAACCCCACACCCAGAGTTCCCTTTTAGAAGTAACAGCAATAGAATGTGCACGCCCTGCAGTCACGGCCACTGGCTCCTCTCCTTCCAAGCCTGCAATTTTGCCAGGTTGAGAATTTTCCCCTTCTAACCTTCCAAGTTGAGAAGTTGAGTTCCACCCCAAGAGAAGACACTTGTATTCAGCCCTTGAGAATGTCTTGCATTTATGCTCTCCTCTCCTCCCAAAGTATTTGACGATTTATCCAGAGCAATTGCTAGAGAATGACCCAGGCCTGCAGCAATCGACACCACTTTTTGATTCAAATCAACTGGTTGCAAGTGAGATCCCTTTGATAATCTCCCAAGTTGGCCATATGTATTTTCTCCAAAGCTAAAGAGCAACCCATTATCTGAAAAGGAAAAAGCTACAAAGCAAATCAACTTATCCATGGAAGACTGGATTTTATTCTAAAAATAAATAAACTGAATTAAAGTATTCAAAATTGAAAAGTTATCCCAGACATCCATTTAGATAAGATAAACAGATACGTCAATTTATTCCAGCTAATCGTGCAAACTTCAATCCATAAATAATATGATGGTCAAGGATTTACATAGCAAATATCCTAAAATTGAAGACTTCAAACTACAAGAAAGAACGTTTCCTGTTATCAATCAAGACAGTGCTCAGCTCTAGATTAGGCATTTCAAGTCTACATCTATTCTAAAATAAGGTAAACTTTTGGTTACAAATTGATAACTCAAAATTATAATACATACCATTCAGAATCGATTTGATAGAAGCCAATGTAAAGTCAAAAGAAACATCTTACAAATCCAAAAAAATTGCAAGATATGACGGTTTGTTATGGCAACTGTTTGTATCCTCTATACAAAAGAAAATCTCTCATTTTGGACAGAAACTAGCAATAAAGCTTGGTAAAGGACAACAAGGCTGGCTGAATCCGCAAGAAGGGACTTCTTTCTTAGAGTTATATCAACCTGAATCTGATTCAAATCCCTACTGTTAAGGTTCTGTTATTAATAGTTGGATTTGCCGTGTTAAATGAAGTAGGATGAACTTTTTAATGCTTGGTGATAGTATAATTCATAAGAAAGTTGATGAACATGTGCCCAAGCAGAAGAAAATAATCATTATCCATCTTAATACCCATAAAAGTACAGTCCGTGTCTTGAATTTGCTTGTTTCAGATTTGTATACTGTATGCATATAGTATGGTGAATATTCTTGTGTCATGGGTAAATACTACAAAAGTAACAATACTGTAAATATTATTTTAGTATTTCTTAGATACTATTTTCTCCACAAGGTATGTGACTCTGTCATAAATAGACTGATGTATATTATAGTCTCAACAGGGTCTAGAGTAATCTGCATTTGCAGTATTTTCTCCCATGGGTATCTAGTAATCTGCCAATGAGATTAGATCTTATTCATGACAACTGGACATGACAAGTTGGTTGGATTCCCAACTTAATGAGCCCAAATCTTGACAGAAGAATGGCTATGATGTCAAGAGCTACCTGTCTAGCATAGTTACCTAAGTCTCGGGGACGGGGGCCGGGGTTACAGAGGGACGGGGTTTCTGGGATGCAAAAAAAATCCTAAATTTTGGGGACCGCAAGGGGACGGCTATTAAAATAATACATAAAAATAATATTTCAATATTTTAACTTTTTCAATGACATTTAGGGATTTAAACTGTATTTTAGGTACTTTCAAGATTATAATTGAATGCTCTTGGTAAAAATAACAGCTTTTTAATAGTAAAAACATCATAAAACTTTTGAGTTTTTTTAAATGGGGACATCCCCTCCAAGTCCCCAAGTCCCTGAAACGTTCAGGACATCCGGGACGTCACCAAAATCTAGGGGACGCATCCCCGCATAACACTGCTGTCTAGGGATGAGTTTGGTTGTTGGTCATGCACCATGCTATTCCTGTAAGATTCTAGAGGGAGACCCAATAGTCCCTCTACACAAGTCTAGAGATGAGCCTGTAATTTCTTTATGGATTTGAAGGGAGATCCCATACAGAGCTAACATTATTTCTAATTCTACTGGGGTGATATTACTATAGCACATATTACCAGCATATTGGGAGCAGGGATTGGATAGCAAACGGTACTGTAAAAGCACCAGCTCATATGGACCACAATCATCCATGCAGGAATGAGATGGCTTAAGAAAATGACATTGTCACCCTTTTTAAGAGCCGAGTTCACCTCATATGTGCCTATGTAAGCTTCTTCGTGACAAGGCCAGCCTCTGGCACTCAAGCAAAGCACATGCTGCACATTGTTGGTTGTGGTAATTAATTGTGGAGGAGAAAGAATCTCCAAATTCTCTCAACGAGGATATTATCTACCCCAGATCTCCTGAATCATAGCAAACTCATATGCACTAGATTGTACACAAGATTGAGCCATCCAAAACACATAGACACAGTAATATGCTTTTTCATTGCCCATCATGCATGATTCATTATCAAGACCACAGTTAATATGTTCCAAAAGTTCGGGACGTTCGGCTGGGCAAACAAGTTTGGAATTTTGCAAAAAAATTGGTTTGGTTCAGAAAATGAATTTTAATATATATATATATATATATATATATATATATATATATATATTGGCCGTGTTCGGACAAACATGGCAACTATACTCCAGACTATATACCTATGTAACATGAGTGATGGTGGACCCGATCGAGTGGTTACTGCAGTCTAGCCAAGGAGTTAAATGCAGTCCAGTTGTCGAGTGGTTAATTACTGTAGACTCCAGTTGAGGAGACGATGCATCCCTTTATATACATAGCATGAGTGCCACCTATCAGCTAGAATGAGTAATGATCTTCCAATGTTTGCCAAATTACAGTGTAGCATCTGGAAATTACAAAGGAAACTCGCACTTTACTATAAGAAGAGCATCACAACTAATTGATGTACACAAATTTGATATATCACATGATATATTTTGATGCAGAGGAATTACGAGTCAACATTCCAAGATGAGGAAAGAATTGACTAAGAGCAAGCACAATGATATTATCTTCTTGTCCAGCACTTGTCACAAAGGTAAAAATTTTGGCTTAGGTGTTCTCTCAGTGTTGGCAATTTGTCATGTTGAAGTATCACTATTAAGCATTTGTCATTCTCATAATCAGAATGTTCACAATCCAAATCCTAAAATCCAAACATAGCAATCTGCTATTGCACAAAGTAAATTTTTCTGTTTCATGCATATCATTTTAACCAAATTTCTTACCAAAAGATAATGCCTTCACCCTATTACTGGAGAGAGAGAGAGAGAGAGGAAAACTAAAGAAAATGTAAAAAAATTACAAAAAAATGCTAACTTGAAAATCATTGAAATTTCTCTAGCTTCTGAAATCCTAGTCAATCTCTGTTGGTGAAAGGGAGAGAGAGAGAGAGGGAAACTAAAGAAAATGTGAAAAACAACACAAAAAGCTCCCTTGAAAATCATTGAAATTTCTCTAGCTTTTGAAATCCTAGTCAATCTCTGTTGATTGACAAAAACAAAGCCTTCCATTTTTCAATATTTTATAATATAAGCCCTCAAATTGGAAGAGAATGTCATGGGTTCCATTCTGCAGAACCCTTCACCCCAATTCTTGAGGGTAAAAAAGTTACTATTAAAAACAAATATTTTTAAATATGAGCCAAAAATATCCAAAACTAAAACACATGCATTCCTTTGTCGCTATGGGTGTAGCTAATGGGTAGGTACTTATGCACTGCCTTTGTATTTGAATGGAATTTAGGTTATTTTTCCTAGGGAGATCTCCTTCCTACCCTCTATCATGCAATGTATTCTGCAAATATTGAAATAATTGACTTTCCTTATAATCAACAAAGGTCGCCTTTAAAGAATCCATGACCTTAGGAAAGCACTTTTGATGCTGTCACAGTTAGGGGTCTCAATTAAGAGAAGCCTATACCGCGCAACCCTCAAAATACTTCAGATCTTTATTGACTCAACAAAAAAAAACAAAGGCACGCGCGTGAAGCAATCTCACAAATTGAGATGCCTTACGACAACTTAGATCTGCAAATCTCTTCTTGCTAACTCGTAGCCTTTGCAAGCTATGTCACAAGGTTTGTGTCCGAGTTCAAGTTCGGTGAAGATAAAATTTGGATTAAGTTTGGCAATAATAAAAAAATTGTGATTAAATTCGACTACTATAATTTGCAATTTTTTTAATATAAGAAATAAATTCACAAAACTGTCAAATAGGTAAACATTACTAAATAGATTTAAAATGTATATAAAAGGCACATTTATAAACATTTAATTAAAATTTTAAAAAATATTGTTTCTAAGGGATGCAATTTTTGTATCAAAAGGGTTGTAATCCAATGGTGAGGATGATGGCTTGTTAATCCATCCACCTGGGTACAAGGTCCTCTAGCTCCCGACATGGAGAATCAAAACGCACAGGGCCAAGATCGTGCGTCGGGCGAATTTGATGATTGGATTCCCCCTAGTCGTTGTTGCTTAGCCAAAGGAAGGATTCAGTATAGATATACACTTACTCGTGAAGTGTACATCAATTATGTGTAATCTCCATTCTAACATGGGGCAAAGATGCCGATATCTATGTGAAATTGTTGTTTTCCCATCAAAAATAAATAAAATAAAATAACATTTAAAAATAATAATTTAAAGCTAAAAATTTAAACAATTATTAAAAAAATAAAAAATAAAAGAAAATATTTTAAAAGTAAATAATATTCAAGATTACTACCTAAAAACCTAAACCTAACTAGTAACTCCTAAGTCCTAAGCATCCCACGACTACCTAGCCTAGGAAGGCTTCGCAGATATACCCTTACTCAAAGAAGTGTGCATCAACTATGTGTAATCTTCATTCTAACATGGGACAAAGATGCCGATATCTATGTGAAATTGTTGTTATCACATCAAAAATAAATAACATTTAAAAATAACTATTAAAAGCTAAAACTTTAAGCAATTATTAAAAAACACAAAATAAAAGATAAATTAAAATATTTTAAAAGTAATACTATTCAATATTATTACCTAAAAACCTAAACCTAACTAATAACTCCTAAGTCCTAAGCATCCCGCAACTACTACGACTAGGTAAAGGGTGGTAGCAGCGATTTCGATTCCTCTCTGAAGGTACGAACTCTACTCCCAAGCTACCGAATTCCACACCACGAACACTCTTGTACAAGATTTGATGTTTGTCATTGATCGGGCTTGAGTAAGGTAGGGCGCCGATGGTAGATAGAAAACACAAGCAACGCCAATCACAAGTCAACTCATTGGGCACACCAATCACAAGTTGACTCACAGTGCCACACAACAATGAATGACTCGCTCAAATGCCCGAACATCCGACAAACACTCCAACCACAACTCACATGGAATATGGGTAGAGAAACGATGTTTATACAGTACGCTAGGCGTATGATTTAGGGTTTTACCACGTTTATTTTTTTCCCGACTCAAACATTGCAAATATTCAAGATTTTTAGAGTCTCCTTGGATGTTCAAATAATCTCAAACTTTGTGCTCGAGATTCACCGTATCCTATGATTTAGTTTGCAAGTATAGCTCTTCTAACCACTGAACTCTTTGAAATGACTAGTCTAAACTCCAACTCTTATGCGGCACTTAGCTTGTTGTTCGATAAGCAAACTCACGCATAAGGGCATGCTTATATGCTAACACAAGACCCACCTACTTACTATATGTGCGGCACTTAGCTTGTTCGCTGTCGATAAGCAAACTCACGCATAAGGGCATGCTTATATAGACACAAGACCCACCTACTTACTATATGCCTCAAAACTATAAGTGACTCATTTGATATTTCAATGTCTCCCAATCCTCTATGTAAGATAGGGCCCCAATGATAACACAACTCGATGCATTGAGTTGAATCAATGTTTTACAATTATGGGTTAGGTGAATCCATGTCAACTACTTCAACAATGTATTAAAATATAAGGTTTATAGTTTATTATTCAGTCACTATTAATTATGTATTAGCTAAAGATCGGTTGTAACCTTCTCAACCATTTTGTAACTATCTACAAGTGTGCATTCCGGTTTCTCTTCATTATTTATTTGTCTGTGTCTTCTAACATTGGTATCTCGAGCCCTCGGTGTTGAAGGGGTCTGCAAATTGAGGATAAAGAGTAGGAGGACGTGAGGCTGTTAGGAGGCTAGAGCAAGGGCACGAAGGATATCCAAATCACTTAGGGCACGGGATTACTACACATCTCGAAAATACAATCAAGTTGCTCGTAGGGCACGTGAAAAGGTGATGTAAATCGAGTCAAAATAACATCACAGTTGCCATCATTGTTTCATCACCATTATTGTCGTCATTACAGACATAAATACAGTCATGAGTCGCCATTACAGACTAAAATACAGCATGTCACCATTACATGCGAAAATATAGTCACCATTATTGCTGCCGAAAATACATTCACAAATGATATCAAGGGCATGTTATTTTCCAGTTGCAAATGATATCGAGGGCATGTTATTTTCCAATCCATACAGTTGTGTTTGCTGTAGCAGTTGGAAATACAAAGGAAATAACTGCCATTAGGGCAAAATCAAGGGCATTTACAATCATAGATTTCCACAGTTATGGCTCGAGTAAAGACACAGAATAAGAGTCATGGTAAACACACATAATTCCAATTGTGATTTGCAGTAGAAGTAAACACAAGGGCACAATGTCTGAATTCTCGAAGAAGAATGAAGGTTGTATGCAAACAAACATCAAAGATCCATGTTAAGGCATGGGGCATACAACACGCAAAAGTCATGAAGATCAAAAGTACGACGATAACAAGATTCATGATAGAATTTTATTAATATTTTTTAAAGGTTATCATGTCATAATATTGAGATAATAAAAGTGAATAGCTTTTGGTTACTTTGAAGGCTCATTAATATTGAGATATTGGTAGAAGTCAAGCATACCTAGCTGCTTGTTAAACTTTGTATTTTCCAGTTACATTAATTTACGGATCTATAATCAAATAGTGTGTAAAATGGATGACGAAGCCACTATGTCTAGCTAGATAAACAATCTGAGGTCTCTCATCAAACAACTAGCAGAAAACAATGCCAAGGCTATTTTATTAAACAATCTGCCTTCTAAATACAGCAAGGGAAAGCTCACAGACAAACCAAATGAAGTTAATATAACCATTGTTGAAGATCCACCGGATGCTGACAGTGGGTGGTGAAAAATTCGCTAATGGAGAATACGTATTTTAAAGAAGCCCACACTATGAAGACAGAAGGGATCTAGTGTAGATGAAGCTCAGCATGGATGGTTGCCCAGTTAGTTTAGGAGTTTGTGGATCTTGGGAATTATACCCTTACAAGGGTCATGAGACAACTTGATGGAGCATTGTGGATGTTGCTCAATATGGATGGTTGTCTAATAATTTGGGAGGTTCATAATTCAAGAGTTTGGGGAGGTGGAATCCAAGAACTCGGAACTACACCTTTATGAGGGTTACAAGGCAGCTTGATGGAGTCCTACCTGGTCAAAGAATTGTTTTCAAATAGAAAGCTTCTGAAGAATGCATGTTTTTGTTTGGCTCTATTGTTTTAATTTTCTGTCAATGTGATTGTTGTTTCTTTCTGTAGGGTAAGCCTTATGAGGGGGTATTAAAATATAAGGCTTATAGTTTATTATTAAGTCACTATTAGTTATGTATTAACTAAAGATTGGTTGTAACCTTCTCAACCATTTTGTAACTATCTCTTGCATAATAAAATGACAAACACACAATCTACAAGTGCGCATACCAGTTTCTCTTCATTATTTCTTTGTTCATTCCTTCTAACACAATGTTGTATTTGAAACTCCGAATATTACACACATTATACTCATGCACATAATACCGTGTACTAGCTTTCCGAGTGTATCCTTGCATGTTGATGCAAATGAGCTCCAATGATCTCGTGGTTAAAATGGTAGATGCACACCATTGAGACAAACCTCTACTAGTAATGCAAGTCTCTGAAAATGGCTTATGTTTTCCGTGCATGAAAGAAGTGATTCTTTGTGCACAGACCTGAAATCTCCCATTCTTGCACCAAGTGATCAATCCTCGCACTATTCATCCAAAGAACTGCACTATCCATTTGAAGATGTATGCATAACATGGAGATGTCCCAAAATATTCCAACTCTCTATTTCTTGCACAGTGTTTTTATGTTATCAAACATTATTATGTATTATGTTATTGAAATAATTGCTTGCACCATCTTCCAAAAGATAATTTGGACTCTAGAAGATACCATGAACCTTGATGAACTCCTTTGGATATACCCCAACACAAATCAACTACAGACCAAACAACACTTGCACACAAACTGATTGCACGCAACATTACAACACAGGTGTAAAACAGAAGTAGGCACAAAAGAACAATAGAACATGTGCGCACTAGTAAGATGCACAACACTTAATAAGACATTGGCGCAAACCAAGACTTGTGCAAAACAAACATTCAAACAAAGATTAAGCACAATCAAAATGTGCACACTACTAGACTTAGCTTATTAATAAGATGTTTTTGGTTGATGTAGGATTACAAGTGAACCTGAATGCTCCTGTAACATACACCTCAGGTAACTAAGAGAACATAAACTCATACTTATGTGGGTCTTGTTAATGGTATTCCATGTTTAGCAACTTCAAATGTGCCTATCCATGTTGCATCTTCAATCTCTTGGCCCTTCCACTTCACTGGATATTCATTATGCTCTTTATCGCGTGTTTTCTTACTGACCCTTGTGCCAATTACCCTTTCCACTTCTTTGCAAACCTTCTATGGGATCTGTGCTCTCCAATCAATTTTTGAATCTAGATTTGAATGTGCACTTGCATTTCCTTCTTTATGTTGCACTTCATGATAATGATACAAATATGTCACATTGAAAATAGGTGAAATGTCTACTCCTTCACACAAATCAATCGCATATACATTCTTCATAAATTTACACAACACTCTACACACCCAATTTTTTTGAATTTCAACTTGTATGCTCCCTTCGAAAATATCTCCTTTCTCAAATGTGATAAAACCATGTCTCCAATATTATATTCTATTTCCCTTTTCTTCGTGTATGTGTGTTTCTTGTATCGCATTGTACTATTTTCCAATTGTTGCACACTTATTCATGCACATCTCTCATATGCTCTGTAAAATCTTTTGCATCCATACTTTTCCTTTTCTCGCTTCGATATTGCACAATTTTACGACTCCTAGACTCGACCCATACACAATTTGAAATGGTGTCTTTCATGACTTCGTTAACTAAATTATTATAAGTAAACTTCGCTGTGCCAAAATATTATCCCACGTTCCTAGCTTACCTTCTATCAAACATCACAACAAATTTCCCAAACCCTTGTTGACAATCTTTGTCTATTCGTCACAATGAATGAATGTATGTTAACCTAAACCGCAACTTGGTGTTCAATTTCTTCCACAACATTAGCTAGAAATGTCCTACAAATTTCACATCTTTGTTTGATAGAATGTTATGCGGAAAATCATGCACCCTCACAATTTCTCCGAAAAATAAATTAGCAATGTTTGTTGCATCACTAGTCTTCTTACAAGCCCCATGACGTGATATCTTTGAAAATTTGTCAACTACCACAAATACTAAATCATTTCCTCTTTGCATGCTACTACTAGGTAATCCTAAGACAAATTATATACTAATACCTTCCCACAATCTCTCTAGAATGGGCAACAGATTGATATAAACTTGCATTCTAACTTCTTCCTTTTGCACAGCTTGGCAATTTCTACATTCTTGAACATATTTCCACATGGTTATACCTATTGAGCTTAAAATTGCACCGGTCCCAAATCGTAATGATTCGCGGCTTTGAGGCAATATGGGACTGTCTCCAAGTTGTGGGACTTGCATTCGAGATGCACCTCCGTGAGAAGGTTGGCTTCCTTTGCTTATTCCTACCGCCAAAACTACTCCTAAGAAGGAAATGCAACTATCTAACTCTAACCTATCATTCCAAGGGACCAGAGAGAGAGGGAAATGAATAAAAATTGAAATCTTAAACTAAGGGGAGGTGATAAAGAACAAGAACAAGGGGAATGACACTCTTAAATGAGAGAAAATAGGAGGAAATAAAGGAGGAGAGGGCAGCTTTAAGAGCCACAGTCAGTGGCATTCAAACTTCCATTTTCACACAATGCACAATAGAAATAAACCCTGCAAAATGGAGAAACACACCTACAAGTATATGAAGAGGCAAGGAAATGCAATAAAACACCAGCTAGGGTAAAATAATTGCCACAAAACTAGAATTCTATTGCCTTCAGAAGATGCACAAATCATACAATGGATGAAGAAGGCATAAACACATTAGAAAAGTCCAAATTTGAGGCCTGCAACTCAAGAACACTTGTGCAACACTTTGAAATGATGCTCTAGCATTCCAAGAGTATCCAACCTTTACAAATGAGCATCATTTTACAATATATAGAAAATGGGAAAGAGAGAGGAGGGAAAAGAGAGAGACTCAGATTTCCACTTTCAACCACCAACAACATGCATTGAATTTCTGAAAATAGGTATGGGCACCCTTACAAGGCCATTCCCCCATGATATTTTTCTTGTAGGAGAAAGAATGGGCACCATACCTCATCAAATTTGGTAGTTGAGCTACCTGAACTTCTTTTAATGTTGGAACTGTATTTCCCTTTTTCACCCACCTAACCTCACCAAATTTAAGAAATTTGGAGCTACAGGTGAAAGTTATGGCTCTCTCAAGTTCACAAGCTCGAGGAAGTCCCAACCGGTTCCTGCGTGATGCTACACCCGCTTTAATGCTTTTGTTCCAAGTGCGGACAGATCGGCCAATCGGGAACTAGAGGAAGGGGAGAACAATTCCATTTGTGCTCACAGACCCGACTTAACCGATTCGCCGCAGATCTGTGTTTGGGCGGAGATTCGGAGTTGGGGTGGAACCTGTTGGGTTTTAAAATTTTACTTTAACAACCACAATGAGGGGACAAAGTAAGTCCCTCCTCTTTAATGGGAGAGGTTCCCTTATTGAAAGCAAGCAACAAACTTATATACAAATGTACAACTTTCAAAGCGTGGAGTCCTAATACTTTGAAATGTTTTATGCCCAAAGATCATCAATACGAAAGGATGGAAGAATAAAGGAGATGAGGAAGGAAGAACATAACAATACCTTCAGGAAATATAGATGGCAGAGTATCACCTTATACGTATTGAACTAGGGAGTTGCAGAATAGAATCATTTACTTTCATAACCAATATAATTCCACAGACGCAAAGTTCCAGAAATCATATAAACAAGAACACAAAGTTTCCTATTATAAAAGATGGATGATTCTCAAGTTTCAGACACGGAAAGAAGAAAAGCAGAGGAAGAAAGGGGAAAACTTTTGTATTGATTACTTCAATCTATTACCTTTACAGAGTCTCAGGATCCAACCTTAAACAATGGCGTGGAAAAGCCAATAAATAGTTTCCAAGAACGGTTACATTCGGTTACAAAAAAATGATAAAACTGATTCAAGAAACCGCTTTCTTGAACTCCTTTAACGCCTCGGCCGTTTCCATGCTCGGCGGCAAAACCGCACGCATTGAATCCTGCCGCTCACCCCGCCTTTGCTTTGCAAACTTTAAATTCGAGCCGTCCATGTGGGAGAGATTTAAATCAAGCGGGAACTGCGGACGCCTTTTGCGTTTTATGCCTTTAAAGTTGCGTCGCCGACACATGGAGAGCTCTGCCGGTTCTTTTATACTTAGTCGATTCGGGCCTACTTCCCACTTGACTTATGTTGACCCCTAGACATGTGGAGAGCTAGCGCTCATTTGAGTTTCCGCTTTGGAAACGCCTCCTAAAATTGCGCCGAGCTGACGCGTGGCTCCTTCTCGCCTGGTCCTTGGACTTTTCAACGGCCAACTCTGTCTCTCCATTGACTTTGACCACGTGGCGAGCTGGCGCTCATTTGGAGATTGGCCCTTTGGTTTCACTTCTGAAATTGCATCATTGAGGCACGTGGAGGCTTCCGCCGACCCGCTCATACTTAGTCAATTTCAATGATCGGCTCTTCCTCTTTTTGGACTTGGGACACGTGGAGGACTGGCGCAAGTTTGAGAACTGCCCTTGGCTTCAACTCTTGAAGTTGCGCCAATGAGGCACGTGGCGCCGTCCGCTGAACCTTCCATACTTAGCCGATTTAGGCTTGTTTTGTCTTCATTTTGGACTTGGGACACGTGGAAAGCCTGCGCTTATTTGAGGATTGTCCTTGGGGCCCTGCCTGGAGTTGCGCTGCTTGGACGCGTGGAGGCTTCTATTGTCGCTTGAAACATGGCCATGCCGCATCCAAGTAGTCTCAGAAGCAGCTTAGCACATGAGTGTGTCTAGCATTGGAAGGTGGGTTAAAAGTTCCAATGAAATCCAATCCCCACTGTTGAAAGGGCTCATCAATCACTACTAGCTTTAGTGGCAAAGCAACCAACTTAGGTCTCCCAACAAAAGTCTGACATGCTTCACACTTACCTACCCATTTGGATGCATCTCTGAACAATGTAGGCCAATAGTATCCAGCACGAAGGATTTTGTGAGCAAAAGGATGTGCAGAAGAGAAGTGGCCTCCACAAGCCTGATCATGAAAAGCTAAAACAACTTCTTCGTTTCTTTTGTCCACACACTTCAAGAATCTTCCATCTATGCCTCACTTGAACAAAGCATTCTTCCATAACACATACAGTGCAGACCTTAACTTAATAGTCCTCTTCTCCTTGGCACTCAAGTGGGATCACTCTCCATAAGTAAGAAAGTGTGCAATATCAACATACCACTCATCTGGGCTGAATCGAGGAAAAGGACAACAGAACATCAATTGCTTCTTTGGACAATTCTCGCATCAGCTCCTTCAACGCAATAAGCTCACATAAGCCTTTACCCCTGACTAGCTTAGTTGGCTTGATATCCAAGTCATATTCCTGGACCTTTGCTACCCAATTGCCTCTCTTAGTTCCAAACTCCTGTTGTGTGAGAATAGACTTGATGGTTGTATCAGGAACAAGCACAACAGAGTGAGAATTAAGAATATAGAAACGAAACTGCTTAACAACTTTGACCACTGCAAAAGCATGTTTCTCCATCATAGTATGTTTCAATTCATGAGATTTCAGAACATAGCTCATGAATGCAATTGGAAGCTCATGATCCTCAGAATTCTTTTGAGTCAACACAGCAGCCAAGGTATTCTCTATAGCATAGCAATAGATGATAAAGTCCTTGTTGAAATCAGGACATGCTAAGATGGGGGTCTTAGCAATGGCTTGCTTAATACCTTCAAAAGCTTCCTTACCCTCAGAAGACCAACCAAAGTTTTGCTTTCCTTTCATCATGTGAGCAATGCTCATAGTCAGTTCTGCAAAATCAGGAATGAATCTCCTCAGGAAGTTGATCTTACCAAAGAAAGAGTGGACACCCTTTTTACTTGTGGGAAGAGGAATCTGTTGGATTGCTTGAACTCTTTCTGGATCTATCTTGATTCCCTCTTTGGAGATAATATGCCCCACAGCCTTGCCTTCAGTGACACAAAAGACAAACTTCTTTGGATTGAGAGAGACTCCATGTTCCCTGCACTTCGGAGGACTGCTTCGAGGTACTAAAAGTGATACGCCCTTGTTTTGGAGAAAACAATCAAATCATCAAGGTACACAACCACACACTTTCCCTTCAAACTGCTAAAAGCCAAGTCCATTGCCCTCTGAAAGGTGGCACCAACATTGATAAGACCAAAAGGCATTCTCTTGTAAGCAAAGGTGCCCCAAGGAGTAGTGAAAGCAATTTTGTGTTGATCTGGGGTACTGACCTCCACTTGATTGTATCCAAAGAATCCATCCAACATAGACAACATCTCAAAGCTTGTGATAGCTTGCAAAAAACCTGATCCATCATGGGAAGAGGATAGTTGTCCTTCAGAGAGGCCTGATTCAAATTCCTGAAATCCACACAGATGCGAATTTCACCATTCTTCTTCCTGACAAGCACAATGTTGGCGATCCATGTTGAATGGTGTATAGGAAAGATGATTTTTTCCTTTAGAACTTTTGAATCTCCTGAAAAATAGTGCCAATGAACCTTGGGATTGTACTGCCTTTGTTTCTACTTAAACGGGTTGATCCTGTGTTTCGTGAGGGATAAAATGTTGCATCTCCTTTGGCTGAAAAGCCTTCAGATCATCATACGAATAGGCAAGAACATCAGCATACCTTTTTAGCAGATTTACTGCCTTCTTCTCCTCTTGAGTGCAACATTTTCCAATGTTCACCATCTTGGGTTCATCAAGACTCCCAATATTAACCTTTTCACATTCAAATGGACTTGCCGAGCTCCTTGAGAAGTTTTAGACTTGATGTACCTATCATGCTTATCAAACAGGTCTTCCAAACTCACCAGCCCTTTAGGGATCTTGTTACCTTTCAATTTGATGCAACCGTCTTGATCCGTCTCTTCCTTGATATCCCCTTCATTAGAGGATACACACTCTCTAGGCAAGGTCTCACTTCCTTCAAAATACAACTGGTCAAAATTATCCCTAAGCTCCAAGAAAGAGAGCAAATGTTGATCATCATTGAAAACCTGCCAATTATTTGCATTATCTGGTACACTGGGCCTATGAATCATTTCAATGGTAAATTTCTCCTGAGAGAAATCTGGGTGAGGAATCATTAAAGATCCGAGACAACTAGAGAATCACTAGTGTTCCTTTCTCTTGGCACAACTTCAATGGAGAAAGCATCAAGAAACTCAATGGAATCCCAGACAAGATTCCTATAATGCTTCAATCTCTTGTTCTTGACTTGATAAAGATCTCTAACTTGTTTCATAATCAACTCTGCATCTCCATGAGCACAAAGATTCTTCACTCCCATTTCTTTTGCCATGTTCAATCCAAGTATGAGTGCCTCATATTCAGTTGTATTGTTTGTATTTTCAAACAGAGCTTGAAAGAAAAAGGATGAATCTTCCCTTCTAGAGAGGTTAGCACTACACCAGCCCTAGAACCAGCTGAAGAGCAGCTTCCATCAAACTCCAAAGCCCAAATGCCATTAGGATCATGAATCACTCCCTTAGGAAGTTTTGCCTCATCTTGTGACATGATCATATAGTTACCATGCCCTATATCTACATAGAGTATCTGGGCTTTTGGGTCATCAATCTTTTGCACAATGTACTCACTGTTTCTCAGGTAGCAGCTTCTTCATTTTTCCATTGACCGGGATCAAAGCATGCGACCAGTCCATTTGAATTTCCCTCCTACCTCCTTATAGAAATTTCTACTCAGCAACATCCCATATGAAGGAGGAATATCAGCTACCAAAATGGTGGCTAAGACCCTTTTCTCTAGAAAAGCAGCAAAAGCTACTTGTGCATCTTTAATTCTGCCAACCAAAGGTACTTTCTTACTTTCCATGGAATAACAGGAACCAAAGGCACGTGTTAGGGTCAGACCCAAGGCATGAGATACCTTTGTAGGCATTACATTGTCTGATGCTCCCGAGTCCAAACGCAATTACCGAAGTTTATGGCCGGCTATGAGAAGAGTCACATAGAATGGTTCAATTTTTTCATTAGGGGAAGTGACTGCAGCCACAAGGCTTGATTGAGGTGAGGAAGAGGGGGTGGGAAAAAGACCTTTAGAAGTACTGGATGAGACTTTGGATTTGGAATTTACAAAGTTTACCATTTTAGCAAAAGCTTTTGGATGGGTCTAGTAAAACTCTGCCTCAGAAATTTGGATTTTAGTCTTTTTTAGGTGATCAATGATATCAAAAGATCCAGAGGTAGATGGAGCATCATTACTAGGAACTTGAGGGACTCTTGATCTATCAATTTTGGAGTTTGAATCGAAGGAGTTTTGGAAACAGAAATAGAAGAAGGAGGATTAGCATTACTCACCTTTTGTGTGGAGGCAGTGGGAATAGGAGCTCCTCTTCTTGCAATCACTGGAATAGTTGTAGGAATCTCCTTGGACTTCTTGGCAGGCTGCACCACTTTCTCTTTTCGTTTGTTTGCTCCCAGAGTCATAACAACATATGAATCACTATTCATATCAGCCACTCTCTCATCATATTCATCTTCATCATCCATACCTTCAGTGGTGAGGAAATGAACTTGAGACCCACCAAGCTCTTCCAGTTCTTCAACTTCTTCTTCTTGTTCTTCATAGAGTTCATTACACTCCTCATCATCAGGTTCTTCAACTTCACAAGTTGCATTGACTGGAACCTTGATGGGTGGACCTTCAATAGCCAATCTAGTCTGAGAAGCAGTGACATGCTTCGGGCTGAAAATTCTTCCTTGGAACATCTTGGTAAGGGGTATGCTAAGCCAATTGTTTCTTGAGAGCAATGAGATCATTTGCAAGCTTCTGTACTAATTGATCAGAATTGGCTCCAGGGGAAGAGGAAGAGGAAGAAGCTTTAGATTTGGAGGATTCTCTTTTCAGTTTACTAGACATGATCAAATCATCCTCAACACTGATAGCCAAACGCTGATCAACATCCAAAGTTGCAAGGTTAGCTCTCCTTAGTGCATAACTCACTTCAGGCAACAGGCATTGAGGAAGAAGCACTTTTGGATTTGATCCACCGACGAGTGTTCTATGGAATTTTATTAATTAGCTTGTTGAATTTAGCCACAAACTCCCTCATGGGCTCAAATGGCTCCTTCTTGATATGAGAAATTTGTGCTAACAGAGCATGCACATCCTCAGCAGGTTTGAAACGCTGCTCAAACTGAGTTGTCATGGTATTCCAATTAGTGATAGACCCAACAGGAAGATGGTAGAACCAATCAGCAAAGATTGTCTCCACAAAAAGCCTGACAGAGACATCTTCATGTTCAACCCCAAGAATCCCATATGCAACAATGAAGGCCGCACCGTGTTCATCCGGATGAACCTTCCCATCACCTCGGAACTTGGGAAAACTTTTCCTGTTACCCCTAGGTAACTCATGTAATGGTTGAGGAAGAGCAAGAGGCCCAACCTTGTTGTCCCCAAGGCAAAGGAACTGCCATCTTTGGAAAAATTGATGAAGGGGAACTGAAACACCAACAAGTATCAAAGCACGAGATTAGGACTGAGATGCTCCTGAGGAACGCTATCCTTGGAATTTCTATCTTTAGTAGGAGGTGTGCTTGTAGAACGAGTCCCTCTGTTCCTTCTTGTTGGAAGAGAGAAGTTTTGTTGCTCCGAAATTGAAAATGGGGATCCTCAACCCCGAGAGCTTTCTTCCCGCGTGTATACCGTAGAGTCGCCAGACCAACAATGATCTTGAAATTGTTCTTTTAGAAAGGGATCCGTTTGAAACAAAATCCCCAATAGAGTCGCCAAAAACTGTTGGGTTTTAAAATTGTACTTTAACAACCACAGTCAGGGGACAAAGCAAGTCCCTCCTCTTTAATGGGAGAGGTTCCCTTATTGAAAGCAAGCAACAAACTTATATACAAATGTACAACTTTCAAAGTGTGGAGTCCTGATACTTTGAAACGTTTTATGCCCAAAGATCATCAATATGAAAGGATGGAAGAATTAAGGAGATGAGGAAGGAAGAACATAACAATACCTTCAGAAATATAGATGGCAGAGTATCACCTTATACATATTGAACTAGGGAGTTGCAGAATAGAATCATTCACTTTCATAACCAATATAATTCCACAGACGCAAAGTTCCAGAAATCATATAAACAAGAACACAAAGTTTCCTATCATAAAAGATGGATGATTCCCAAATTTCAAACACGGAAAGAAGAAAGTAGAGGAAGAAAGGGGAAAACTTTTGTATTGATTACTTCGAATTTATTACCTTTACAGAGTCTCAAGATCCAACCCTAAACAATGGCGTGGAAAAGCCAATAAATAGTTTCCAAGAACGGTTACATTCGGTTACAAAAAAATGATGAAACTGATTCAAGAAATCGTTTTCTGAACTTCTCTAACGCCTCGGTCGTTTCCATGCCCTGGCAAAGAAACTGACGCATCAATCCCAAACCGTCCCACCTTGCCTTTGCAAACTTTAAATTCAAGTCATCCACGTGGGAGAGATTTAAACTGAAGCGGGCCTACGGACGCCTTTTGCGTTTTATGCCTTTTAAAGTCATGGTCAGCCGACACGTGAGAGCCGGCACAAGTTTGAGAACCCGCTTCTGGATTTTCCTTTGAAGTTGAGTCAGGCTGACACGTGGAGAGCTCCGCCGGTTCTTTTATACTTAGTCGATTCAAGCCTACTTCCCACTTGACTTATGTTGACCCCTAGACACGTGAGAGCCGGGCGCTCATTTGAGTTTCCGCTTTGGAAACGCCTCCTGAAATTGCGTTGAGCTGACGCGTGGCTCCTTCCGTCGGTCCTGGACTTTTCAACGGCCAACTATGTCTCTCCATTGACTTTGACCACGTGGCGAGCTGGCACTCATTTGAGATTGGCCCTTTGGTTTCACTTCTGAAATTGCGCCATTGAGGCACGTGGAGGCTTCCACCGACCCGCTCATACTTTGTCAATTTCAATGATCGACTCTTCCTCTTTTTGGACCTGGGACACGTGAAGGACTAGCGCAAGTTTGAGAACTGCCCATGGCTTCGACTCTTGAAGTTGTGCGGATGAGGCACGAGGCGCCATCCGCTGAACCTTCCATACTTAGCCGATTTAGGCTTGTTTTGTCTTCATTTTGGTCCTGGGACACGTGGAAAGCTCGCACTTATTTGAGGATTGTCCTGGGCCCCGCCTTGAGTTACGCTCATTTGACGCGTGTGAGGCTTCGTTGTCGCCAAACATGGCCATGCCACATCCAATCAGAGATGTCCACGTACTACTTGTGGATGTTGGGGTAAAAATTAACCGGGAAGATACACATGTCATTCCCAACTCGGAAAGAAATAAAAAGAAGGGGAAAAACTTCACCATTACGCCCGACTTTCAAATTGTTCTCCATGGAATGGGAAAATTGCAAACAATGTCAGGCTCGACGCAATCCAATACTCCAAGGTACCGACTCAAAATTTTCAAACTTGACTTCAAAAGAGGGGAATTTTGAGGGCGACAACAGAACAATTCCAGCTTGTTCCGTCCGAAGCTCGCTTTATCTCGCATTTCACTTCCAACTCGGTCCCTCCCCGCCACTTAGTCGGCCGACTCGGCTATGCGGTGAACTAAAGGCCGGATGGAATTGTTCCCTCCACCGCTCAAAAAACCCGATTTGTCTGAATATCGCTCCTTGTCTTCCCCGTGGCCGTATCGGTAAAACAGGAACAAGATGAACGTGGGAACTGTTTCGCTTGTTCCCAAAATCCCGATTCGTCCGACCTTAATGCCCCCAAACCCTTATGTGGTCAGGTCAAAGAATGAATGCGGGAACAAGAGGAACAAAGGAACAATTCCTCATGTTCCTAATTTCTTCGCTTTTCCTATCCAAGTTCAAGATGGAATCACAACTTATCTAAACAATCCAGAAGGAGCATTTTGGATAACAATACCCATACACGGCCAAAAGTAGTTTTCCACCAATTGTGCATAAGTTTTATCGTAGCCAAAATGCCTCATGTCAATCCTCCACTATGCTTTTCTTTTACTAAATTTCCATGCATTGACTCTAGGTATACAAAATTGTGTTTTATAGAACAATCCTTCTTGTACAAAATAATCTAATCATGGTGTTTTATCAGCACCGCATCTACACATACTTTCCATGTTTTATCAAATCTACATCTATCGCATATTGCTCCTTCATGGAATCAAATCTTATGACTTCAACTCTCAATGCACTTAATAGAACTCTTTTTGCTTAATGCATCTACAACTTTGTTTGACTTTCTACTTGTACGTCGTAACACAAAGGAATAGGTCTTTGTTTGACTTTTTGCCCCTATGTTGCAAACACAAAAGAATAGCTTTGTTTGACTTTTTGCTTTTCTTTACTAAATTTCCATGCATTGTACCTCTAGGTATACAAAATTGTGTTTTATGGAACAACAATCCTTCTTGTACAAAATAATCTATTCATGGTGTTTTATCAACACACCGCATCTACACATGATTTCCATGTTTTACTAAAATCTACATCTATCGCATATTGTTCCTTCATAGAATCAAATCTTATGACTTCAACTCTCAATTCACTTAGCAATAGAACTCTCCTGCTTAATTCATTTGCAACTTTGTTTGACTTTCTACTCCTACGTCGCAACACAAAAGAATAGATAATTGTTTGACTTTTTGCTCCTATGTTGCAACACAAAAATAGCTTTGTAGGAATTCAACCCACTTCATATGTTAGTGATTCGATTTACTCGACCATTTGTGAATAGTAGTGCCTAGTGGTTTGTATACAAAACAAACTCCGGTAATGTCTCCACATCTTGAGCGTTTGCAAAATTGCATATAACTCTTGATCATACACTAAATACTTGCATTTCGCATCATTGAGCTTCTCACTAAAATATGCAATAGATTTTCCCTCGACTTAGAACTGAACATATTATTGTGACACTAGCGTTGCAGTCTACCTGAAATATTTTATCTAAATTCAGTAATGCCAAACACAGAATACTCAGTTACTTCCTACTTCAACTGTTGGAAACAATGTTTTGTTTCTAAGGTCCATACAAACTCCTTTCTATCTTTGCACATTACATCAATAATTGTTGCGCACATCTCATTGAAAATCTTGATAAACTTCTAGTAAAAACTAGCCAAGCCATGAAAATTTCATGATTTAGAAGTACTCTTAGGTGACAGGCTGACAGCCCATCTACAATTGCACTCACCTTTTCAGGATCTATTTTCAAATTTTCTTGGGAAACCACAAAACCTAAGTACACTAATTCTTCTTTAAAGAAACTACATTTCTTCAAATATATGAGTAATTTTTAATCTTGCATCTCATCGGCACTTCACACAAATGTTGCAAGTGGTCCTCCTCACCTTACTGAAAATCAAAATATCATCAAGATAGACAATAACAAACTCACTCAATTATGGCTTTAAAACTTCATCATACGCAAGAATGTACTTGGGGGATTCGTTAGCCCAAATGGCATAACCAACCATTCATGCATTCCTCCTTGTGTCTCATACTCAGCCTTCCGCTCATCACCTTCCCTTATGTGAATCTACAGATATCCGCTCTTCAAATCAATCTTCGTGAAGTATCTTGCTCCACTTGAGCAATCCATCAAATCATTTATCTGTGACAATGGGAATTTGTATTTGATTGTAATCTTGTTTATCACTCTTCTGTCAGTACACATTCTCCATTCTCCATTTTTCTTTGGCACCAATATTTTTGGTACTGCGCACAAGCTTCAAGATTCTTTGATCAATCGTTTGTCCAATAACTCTTGAACTTGTTTCCACACTTCAGCATTCTCTTGCAGTGTTAGCTTGTATGCCGTTTTGTTTCGTAGACTTGATCCCGAGATTAAATCCGATGACTTATGCTCCTTCTACGTGATAATCCATCTAGCAGATCATTTGAAACAATCTCTGCAAACTCTTCTACAAAGTCCACCTCTTGCGGAAGTGTCTCTGCCTTTGCTTTAATCTATTATGCCCAAAATTTTGTGCAGGCTTTGCTTTGAACGTAAAATATGTACACTCCTTCACTTCACTCAAGAACAACTTTCCCCAAATCAATAGAACTTTTGAATTAGTTTGCATTTTTTCACTTTTATCCTTCAAGGGACTCAAAAGTGTGTTTTACTCCATTTGTGACACCAAAGTTTCTGTATTTGCATGACCATCATGTTAGGCCTTGTGATCGAATTGTCGTGGCCTTCCAAGCAAAATATGACAAACATCCATGGGCATTGTGTCACGTGTTATTTCAACCTTACATAAATTTATCTGAAAACTTACCAGACATTTCTCATTTACCGGAATTTGATGTCCCTTAAGCAACCAAGAAACCTTGTATGGATTTGGATGTGTAATTCTCTTCCGACCAAGCTTATTCACTATCTCTTACGAGATAATTATATTTGTACTGCCACTATCTACAATCACCTTGCTGACTTTTCCTCCTAACTTACACAAGGTTATGAACAAGATTTTACCTTGTGTAGAATTATTCTCTTCCTTCACAAGTTTCGATACCACCCTCTTCATCAAGAGTGCTTCTCCAGTTTCAGGTTCATTTGTGTTATGAATAGAAGCAACACTTTCTTCATCCACTTGTGAAATATGTGCATTCACAGCATTCCTACTATTTCCTTCATTATGTGCATGTAAACATCCAAACACTCTATGCCCCACTTCTCCGCACTTGAAACATGTGCCTTTGAATCCCCGTCCAAAGCTCCGTCCTCTTCGTATGAAATTGCCTCTACCTCGTTGCACAATAGTATCATTGTGCTATGAAGTGTTAGTCTCGCGCTCTTGCACAAGATGTCCTCTGTTGCTTCCTTGTCCACAACCACACACGAACTTTCCTCAACTTTGCACTGCTCCTTGTTGCTTGCTCAATATTTTTTCTTCCATCTTCAGCACACACACACTGATAGGATTCTTCAACCAAATGCAATCTAATCATATCGAATTTATCTTGAATTGCAAGAAGCAATTCATTCACGTATCTCGAGATCTTCTCTACATCATCTTCAACATGACCAACTCTAATGGTTAGCTTATAGAATTCTTGTGTAATCATTTACACCCATATCCCTTTTGTACAAGTTTTGACACCTCTTGAACAAACTCAAATGATAATCTTGCAGAATGAAAGTTCCCTTCAATTTTGCAGCGAATCTATTCAAAGTCTTAATTTTATCTTTGTGCAATCTTTTGGTTTGTACATGCTCCCACAATAGAGATGTGTGACCCTTCAATTTTGCACCAGCAAACTTGACTCATCTGGCATCTTATATGTTTTCATATTCAAAATACTTCTCTAACTCAATGATCCAATCAATGAGTTTTTTGGGACTCAAAACTTCCATAATAGATTGGGAGGTCCAACTTTGGTTTACTTGTCATCCTCTTGAAATTTCAAGAATTTGTCTTCATGTTCATCAAATTTTTCTCCTTAAACGTCCTCAAGCACTTCAGTATTGCTTGCATCTTCCACTCTCATAATACCTCAGCATTACGTTGTCTACATAGCCTCTAAATGAGCTTACATGTCTCTCATCAATTTTGCCAGATCTGTAAGTCTGGGCATTGCATGGGCGGCCGGCCTCCTTGCATTGTTACCTCCTTTGTTTGCCATTTCTTCAAAATCTATGGTCTCTTCTGAAGATACCAAATTATGTAATCCCTCTTAATCAAAGAGCTCATTTAAACTGATCTCCTCCAAACCTTCTATCCAACTCATTCTCTAGAAGATGTCTTCAACTACTTTCTACTCACACTTGCAAATGTGAAAAGTGGCAATCAATACCAAATGATAACAAAACTCTGTTCTTACACCAAATGATGCAATCACAGTTAGGGGTCTCAATTAAGAGAAGCCTTATACCATGCAGCCTTCAAAATTCACAGCGGAATATGCAAATAAATGCAACAACAATAACTTGGATCTTTATTGATTCAACAGAAAGGAAATACAACGTGCACACACAACACATTCTCACAAACTGAGATACTTCACAACAACTTAGATCCTTAGAACTTTGCTTGCTGACTTGCACTCTTCTAACTACTAAACTCTCTGAACTAACTAGTCTGAGCTTCACTTATGCAGCACTTGACTTGCTGCTGACTTGCCAACACAAGCATAGGGTTATATAGACTCAAGACCCACCTACTTACAATATGCCCGAAGCTACAAGTGACCCATATGATATTCAATGTGCCCCAATCCTCTATTCATGATAGGGCCCAAATGATAATAGAACTCAATGCGTTGAGTCGGCTCAACGGTTACAAATATGGGTGGCTCAACTATGTTGTATTTGAAAATCCAAACATTATGCACACATTGTGCTCTTGTGCATAAAGACTATGCACTAGCTTTCCAAGTGTCTCCTTGCGCACTTGCACAAATGAGCTTCAATGACCTCAAGGTTTCAATGGTAGATGTATACCATTGAGACAAATCTTAGTTGGTAATGGGAGAGTCTAAAAATGGCTTGTGTGATACTACACACAAAAGAAGTGATTCTTCGTGCTCAGACCTGACGCCTCCCATTTTTGCACCAAGTGATCAATCCCTGTACTAATCATCTGAAGCACTGTGCCATCCATCTAAAGATGTATGCATCATATGGAGATGCTGCAATGAATTCTGACTCTCTATTTCTTGCACACAGAATCAAACACTCTTTTGCACTGTGCTATTGAAATACTTGATTGTGCCTCTTACGAAAATGCTCTGGACTCTAGAAGATACCATAAACCTTGATGAACTCACTTGGATATGCTGCAACACAAAACAACTATGGACCAAACAACACGTGTGCATGTCAACTGACTGTGTGGAACATTACAACACATAGGCGTGCTACAAAATGGGTGCAAAAGAACAATACAACACGTGTGCTCACAGGCTACAGAACTAAACAAGACACTGGTGCAAACCAAGACTTCAAAACAAGCTTATAAACAAAGACTAAGCACAATCAGATCTCATGCACTGCTAGACTAAGCTTATTCCAAAGATGTTTTTGGTTAATGTATGATTACAAATTTACAAGTGAACCCACATGCTCCTACATCAAGTTCTCATGAATCAGACTTGGAACTATTTCCATTATTCAGATTCAAAGCCAGTATGCTTTTTCTCAGGCAACCAAAGAAGTGATCTTGGACAGTAATAAAAATTTAAAACTCGTCATTTTTCACAAGTAATTTCTGGAAAATTGCCATTAAATTGCCACAGAGAAATTACCTTGTAGCTCATGAGCCGCATAATAAGCTCAGACTCACAAGTACTCGCTAGTACTAGTGAGCCTGATGTCATCACTCAGCTGTTGCTAAAACATAACTGAGAAAATACTCCCAGAAGAGAGAATTTTGCAGTCGGTCATTAAAAGATGTTTTTTTCTCCTGGACCTTTAACAGACATTTAACACATTTATATTGGTATTCAGCTACTTGAGGACTTTTTATTTGTTTCCACTGAAAAGTTTGAATTGGGGTGCTGGTTTCGTTCTACGGGACAGTCATGGAGTGAGCCAGCAGAGGAAATGCATTAGAGACAAGCTTGTGGAATCTTAATCTAAACTTCCACAGAAATTTTTCCTGAAGCTGAAATATACACACACAAATACATATATAGTTAAGAAGCTTCTTGAAACATGTTCCTTGAGGGGCTGCACTGCAAAAACGGAATTCCTTACGGCTTAGATGCTGGGTCTGGAGCTACCTATTCTGTCGGAATCCTTTGGGACTTGCACCTGCTATCATTCTTTTTATTCATGGCATTTATTGGGATGACCACAATTGTAGTGAATCCTGACATGTGATATGAAAGGTCGCTGAATTCACTAATGAACTGTGGTCCTTTGAGGTATGTTTTTAGCATTTTAGATGTGAAAAAATCCAATAATGTATTTCAAGAGTTTGTTTCTGTCATTCTTTCTTGGGCCAGAAGATGCGGAATGTTAAGATACATTCCAGGGGTGTCTCAAGACATTTCTTGAGAAACCTCTTCAAAGTGCTATAAAATGTCTCTGAAATTCTCTCAAACATTTAATGTTGTTCCAATTTTCCAAAGGATAAAAGAACCAAAATTCTGCTCGTAATTCTATCTCTCTCTTACTGGAAAGCTATTTTAATAAAACAACTGAGCACTGTACTCTTTTTTGGTCTAAAACTAATAGAAAATATACATAGGTGTTCTCGTCAATCATTTCCAATGCTTTCTAACAGTATTTTACATGTTATTTAAGTTTATTTTATGAATTTATATTTTTTTTAACTAGTGGAAAATTTGTCGATTAACTGCCAAGTTTTATGTGGAGTCGTGAGATTCAGTAAAAAATTTAGGCTGCCAACTAATTTCCAAGTATGATTTGTTGAACTACAATCTTGGATTTGAGATTTTGCGTTATTATCTTTCAAATAAATTATGTTGATCAAAAGCATTTGTTTTAAATCAAAATCAAAATTATGAGCAACAGAATTTAATATGGTACAAAAAGAGAAATGTTTATTTTGTGTTGCTTGACAAACCCTATAAATGACACTAGAGTAACAACCATTCATGGAGATCATTTGAGTAATGACTAAAAATCGCAAGAATAAAATGTAATGTCCCCTTTTTCAAACTAGTTTGTTTTGGAGACTTCTAGCCCATTCCACTTCCTGTGGGCAAGAAGGAAGTGAACAAGGGAAGTGTTTGTTATGTTTTTCAGTCTTTTTGTGAGCATTTACATTCTTCTTTCATAGTTTCTCTTATAAGGCAGGTCGGCTGGGTTGAAGAGGTGAAAAGCCAAAGATAAAGTTAAAAGCAAACATCCTTATGAGGTCGGTTATGGGGGAAGACTCCCTAATTGATTTTGGCGCCACCAAAAGGATATAAAAGGGGTCGCTTGGACTCATTTTGGGCATCTATCTTGTCATAAAATATACTTGCTTGGTTTTTGGGCTGATTGCTCAATTCCTTTCCACTAGAGGGCAAAAATCCTTTGGTGTGGCATACAAGGAAGACAAAACCCTTCCTTGTTCAAATTGAAGAATGAAAACTCTTCAATTGGTGGTTCATGAGGCCTTCAAGGAAAGTGATGTTGTTGGTTTTCAGCTAGGGTTTGATAGAGGAAGAGCTACTAAGGTTTTTACATCAATTTTGGACCCTCTCCTAGGGTAGCGACTTGGTTGGAGGAGTTGAGTGCCTTCTAGGGCACATCTTGGCAATTGGAGTTGATATTCATCTTCCTCATAATTTATAAGGTTGATTTCACACTTTTATGATATTTTTGGGGATTGGAATCTCCATTTCCAACCCTTATTGTGAGCTGTATTTCTGCTGTCATTTATTTAATTACAGTTGGGTATAATTTCATAATTTGCACATGTTTTGAAGTACTTTGGCTTGGTGTTTATTCCATTGATTGAATACAATATTTAGGAGGATTTATACACCTATTTTCAGCTTGTTTGGAGGGTGTTTGATGCCCTAAAAGTGTAGATTCAGTTCGCTGCTAGGGTTTCATATATTTTCAGAACTACTGTTATAAAAATCAGATTACTCTCATTTGGGTTTGTGCTATTTCCCTTTTTTCAGTTTCAGCCCTAGAAAGGGACATTACATAAAAATCCCATAAATATAAAATAATCTAAACTCTACAAACTCTGAATACCTACTATTAATATAAAAATAATTAGAGCCTCCTTATGATTGAAGATTGAAGGTTAATGAATCATACCACAAAGTACAAGAGAATGGTCAAGTCCACAAGCAATGTCTACTACGCAGAAATGGTTCAACTCCTTTACAAGGCATGGCTCCCAGTTGATTGGTGGATTCTTCTCCTTCTCTAGTTCTTCAAGAACAAGTTTTTCTGCAATCTCAAACCTGGATGCGTTGCTTTCTGGATTCTTTGTATCTGAAGATAAATTTGATCTGTCTTGAGACTTAGGCTCTTCCAAAGGTGCTGAAGTTAAGCCCAACCTTCCATCCGCAGCATACCCCCAGCTATATAGTTTCCTTCTTTTGTGCGTGCCAAAGTATGACCCCATCCAAGAGCCACCTGCAAGTGGTAAATCAAATAACTCCAGTATAAATAGAGAGGAGTAATCAGCATCCAATGTAAATCAAATTACAAGCGAAATTAATTGATTTCTTGTTTCCAGGAGAGATCTTTGCTGTTGTGTATCATTGGTTACATGCACCAAAATCAGAGGGTTTGTTTATTTTACACATTGACCTTCTTCCTTTTCTCCCCGTGGGTTTCATCTCAACCAAAGCATCACATTTTCTCCATTTCAAACAAACAGCTCCCTTGCAACAGGTATGTATGACCTTGCAAGTCTTGAGAATTAATCCCACAATGGTTCCCCTTTATTTGCTCCAAGAAACTTGAGCTTTGGGCCAAACCAAATATGTAGTATATATTCAATTAGGTTGCAATCAAAATCCATACAGATAACAAATCAAATTCAGTTTATATCGGAGATACAAAGATGATCCTCAACCTGAGATGGCATTATACTCAAGAAATAATCATAGAAGATCAAATAAAGACAAAGGGGAAATTGAATGTTACTACTACAAAAACAAGGTCACACAACATGGAACTGTACCATTTGAGCCAACGATGTTCTCAAAGGAAAACTCAAATGCATACCACCATTGTTGAAGATCCATCGATGTTGAAAATGATGAAGAATACATATTTTAAAGAAGCCCCGCACTTTGAAGACAAGAAGGGATCTAGTGTGCTCGGCATGGATTGCTACCCAATTAATTCGGGAGTTTGTGAATCTTGGGAATTATACCCTTACGAGGGTCATGAGACAACTTGATGGAGCACTATGGATGTTGCTCAATATGGATTGTTGCCCAATAATTCGAGGTTCATGATTTCAGATTTTTGGGAGGTCAAGTCCAGAACTCGATTATTCGGCCTGTAACTACACCATTACAAAGGTTATGAAATGACTTGATAGATGTCTCATCGAGTCAAAGAACTGTTTTCAAAGGGAAAACTTCTTAAAAATGTGTGGTTCTGTTTAGTTCAATTACTTTAATATTTTGTCGGTGTGTTTGTATTTTCTTTCTATAGTGTAAGCCTTAAGAGGGGGTATTAGAATATAAGGCTTATAATTTGGCACTAAATCAATATTAGTTAAGTATTAATCTAAGTAGCCGAAACGGCACCCCTAGACCCCCTGCAGCGGGTATGGCACATTTTGGGAGCGGGAGCGGCTTGGGAGCGGCCAGGCAGGTCCGGATACGGCTGGATACTTCTGCAGCCGTTTCCTAGCCCAAAACTTTTTTTTTTTTTTGTTCTTTTTAATTCTGGTTTAAATTTAATATATCATTACAGCAGAAATTACAGTTTTCACAGCACCATTATTCTACAGAAGGTATATTTTAAATTTAATATATCATTACAGCAGAAATTACAGTTTTCGCAGCACCATTATTCTACATAAGGTACCAAGTACAAGCCATCATAAACATGGATAAAAATAGCATGTATGAGATAAATCATAAATGTAATAAACACCTCAACTAGATATGATAGGGACAATTGAAATTATGAATGTATGAGTAGTTTGTTGTGGCTATTTAGCTTGTTTTGTTTTTCATATGCATAACATGTGGTTAATTCTTATTTAGAAGGCTGAAATTTATATATTTTTTAATTTTTATATAGTTTTTGTACTGCCATATCCTACGCCGTGTCCGGGGTCAAAAAAAAAATTGCCGTTTCCGCGTATCGGATACTCTGCTCCCGCTCCCGTATCCAAAACATTTCGGCAATTTAGGTATTAACTAATAACCAGTCGTAACCACTTCAACCATTTTGTAACCATCTCTCACATGATAAAATAACGGACGCACAATTAATAATGTGTGCATTCCAGTTTCTCTTCATCCCTTCTCTCGTACATATTTTCTAACACCAGAGACTGGGATCTACAAGTCAAACTCCTCGCACCAACCTAGCCTTGCAAAATTTTGAATCCATTTGTCTCTAGAACCATTTGAAATGACTCCAACATCACATTTCACATTTAGTATAGTGATTATCAAACACGCCTAGATAAAACATGTCAAAGTATTCTTGTGAACTTTTTCATCGACTATTTTCATTTATAGCAATAGCATAGGTGATTTTGTTTCCACATTTTCTCTTCACAAAAATTGCTTCATGTTTCTATATTTTGTCACTTGTAAGATAACTTTGAGTTTCTTGAGTTATTTTTGTCATTGGAAGAACAATACAATGTTTCTCTAATAGGTTTGAAGTTGAACATCATTTTTGTTGAATACCCAAAACTCTATCATACCTTGATACACCATTACAAAGATCAAACCAGGCCATCTTTTGTCCCCCAACAATGAGCAGTAATCGCTTCTAAGCCCATATAAAGCCTAAGTTTGCGAGGAGGCTTGTGACCTAAAACAATATGCATTCAAAGATGTTTTCTCCTTTCAAAATTTGAATTCAAATAATCAATGTTGAAGTCAAAGTGTATGGCGGTAGGGTGGTTCTACAAGATGCAATATTTAAATTTTTTATTTTTGTGGGATGTTTCAGTACATGGGAGTATTTTTAATAATCAAGCCATCAAACTGATTACTATTTGTCATGAATAGTCATTTCACTATAACCTTTTAACTCATGTACATCGGCGAATAATCACAAGGAAAGGGTACCAGCAAAGCACACAAACTCCTCTAAGCATTTGTTGGTAAGGGGGATGAACAACGATTTTTAGAAAATCAACCTCTTTGGGCTTTTCACCCTCTAGCCTCCTTCCCAACTGACAATTAATATTTGTATGAATTAAAAGCAATTTATTTGTAGAGTTTGTATCATTGTGTCCTGAACACTAGAGCCTTACAAATGTTAAACCTTGCACTTTCATTGTCTTAAAGGCAACATAAGGGTCAATTTATCATTTCTCTCAGCAAGTAGATGCGCTGCCTTATGTGGCATAATCATTCCTACACAAATAATAGCCGCAACCTTGGTCCCTCTACTATTGCCCTTTTCTTTAAACACATTGTTGGGGAGACAATTAGAAAGATTGGGCATAGATGTTAGTGGCTAAGTCAAGATGACTTTGGGTATTTTGCATTTTTGACTATGCTATAATGTAAATTTTGGAATATTATGAACAAAATACAGGATATATATTCTTACAATGGTGAGGTGTTAGATGGAGAAAGCTGCATGATGGCAATTAACAAGAGTCTAAAATCTTTCCCAAATGACATCCATCCCTATCAAATACGCACTAAGTCAAGAATAGCTGATGGTTGCCGATCAGCCTCAGGTACTTCTGTAACATCAGGGAGATGATTGATGTACATTACAGTCTAATAGCAATAGAAAATTTAAACTTTCATTGTCATTGTCTCAAATTTTATGTGTGAATTTTTCTTTAAGTAGATATTTTTTTCCCATCCATAGGCTGTTTACCTCTATCCTCTCATGTAAATTTGAACTATAAAGAGGAAAGAATTGTATTCATATTGAAAGGAGAAAAACAATAAAATAGGGAATTAAAAGTACTAAGAATGAGATCCAGATCTCAATATTGTGCTCAGCTCTATGTAATCTCCTAGTTTGTAATGCTGTCCAATGCATAAGATCATTCAATAGATATATGTTAAAATCTTATCGATGAATACCCTATACAAGCAGCATTCATTTACAAAGATTATTGGTTTTAAAAAAATAATAGTGCATGTCTATGGAAGCTCAAAGTCAATCCAAAAAAGTTACCACCCATATAGAAACCAATAGAAATTAATGACAATACAATTTTAGACATATCAAAAATATTAGTTTAGAGAGGAATGCTTGAAAAGTGTTATCAAAGTAAGAAAGTATTGCTGAAAAAGAAAAAAAAGAATATCCAAGATAAACACTGAAACCTGCCCATATATTCAGGAAAACATGAGACCATTTTTTCCTGTGTACTTAGTATCAACAAGGCATCAGTACCTATGCACCTGCACTACTTGCTGCCCAGCCAGTGCTTCGACTCTTTGGGGAACCAAAGCCTCCATTACTCCTTTACCAAGGCCAAGTTGGCCTCTCTTGGACCTGCCCCAAACCCATAAAGTACCATTGTTGTCAATTCCCATTGACACAACGCCTGAAGCAGCTGAACTAATAACCTCCACTTTACCCAGGCCCTCCACCTTTTTGGGTTGATTCCAATTCTGCCTGCAAGCAATCAAACCTAGCCCGGATGAGATACATCTAGGCTCCATGACAAATTGTGTTTTAAGTAATTTTATAAGAAACCTTCAATAAAACATCCTATCGAATGAATTTTTTCATTTACAAATTTGGTCCCTTTCTATCAAAAATATCCATGAATTCGGACACAATTAAAGATGATATGATACTTTGAGATTAGCTGAAGAGTAATTCTTTGTAGGACATAACATTTTTAGGATGTATTTTCATACTGAAATTTTTATGAGAAAAATTAGCACTTTTGTAAGGCTCTATTTGTTATGCTATTTGTTATGCTACCATTTGAGATCTTCTCTGAATCGTTAGAAAAAGAAATTAAGTTAGTGCCTGCCAATAACAAGTCAAATGTGTACAAAGTTACGACGGAACTCCAACAATTAAAAATAAAGTATCTAAACCAAAAACTAGGAAGTGATAAAACCAAATAAGATGGGAGTGTAAAAACAAAAGGGTACGTCCTAAACAAGTCAATACACACAAAAGCAGTGTAATAGGGAAAATTGAGTACAAGGAAGGCCTTTTGTCAAACAGAATTGCTAGCAAAGCCATGAGAAGGGATTCAATGGCTAACAAGACTAGACTCTGCATCAAAATTGGACGCAATAGAAGGGCCAACATCCTCCTTGATTGCCATGAAAGGACCCACACAGTTTGAATGTCTTATCTAAAAACATCACCTGATAATGTCTTCAGAATATGGCTAATACAAAGACAGGACCATGTTTGAGTTCACTCATTAAAATTTTATGATAGTGAACTGAAATGGAGGTTGAAATTCCCTCGCCCTTTAAGGGCACTACCAGAACTAAGAGAACATCAAGAATACTACCAGGCCTAAACCAACCGAAGGGGAAATTCATCCTCTATATGTCATGCATCATACACTCTACAAGAAAGAGATGTATGAAATCGAGTTCACAGAGTCTATCATATAGTCTCGATACAAAGGATCGAAACCGCAACATAAATACAATTGGAAAAAGAATACAATAAGTACAAGAACAAAAATGATCAACATAATCTAAATGAGGTATACTAGATATTAACTCTCGAGTCTTAATTGAAGATCAGAAAACTATCCTATGGTTCCAGTAGAAAGGTTAGTATATACATTATCATTCATTGACCAAATTGATTTCTATTAGATAAATTAACTTAATTACATGTTTAAATTTATGTCTTAAATACCCATTTAGTCTCAGTGTACTTTATTATCACTGCAGACACGATTTATGTCATAGGATTGGTCTTGACAACCTAAATCATAACATCACAAAGCACTCATTATTGAAAGGGTTTGCATGCAAAAGAAATACATATGGAAAATGCCACCCTTAAGGTCATACACATGCTAAACCACCCTATTACGGAACGACTTATGGTTAACACAAATCTTCAAAGGAGACCCCCTCCAAGGTCAGTACCATTTACTTCGATTACAACCCTTACCATGTAATGACTCATTGATAATATAGCCCAATGACATAATCCTACATGAGCATGAGCATTGCCTTGACTGCCTATGAACCCTCATAACAAATCATGTCACTTGGACACCGAAGACAAGGTTCCATGCTAAAGGACATGGGTCTGATCCCTACCACCTCTAAATACAACTTATCACTACCTATGCAAACCTCATTATAGTTCACAATACATAGCTAAACCATCTAATAACAACATATGATGTAAAAAATGCAATAAAAAGGAATCTGCAAGCCCTATATTTAATTTTACCATAACTTTCATGCCAGCCCAGCCAGTCAGTCTAGTAAAACTAATGTGTGATTTGGTCAAAAATGCATATGCTCTACTATAAAAGAAGGAACAAGTACTAAGGTCATCAGCTAGGGGCCATTTCCTCGTGTGAATAGCGCAAGGCACTACCCTTCCATGATCTTATAAATCTCAGCAACTTTTTAAGCCCCTTTCCCAAGAAGACACCAACTTGGAATAAAAATAACAGTTTTTCCTATATCATGAAATTGGAGAGACAAATATGAATGTATAAATGGATGAGCAGAAGCAGCGTTGAAAGATTTCCTTTACAAAAATAAGCCCCTTATTTAGACTGGTTGCAGCATTACAAAACTCCAATGAAAGGAAGGAGCCTTGTCAAATATAATTGTTAGAAAAGCCAAAAGAAGGGCTAACATCCTTGTTGTTAACCATGCATGGGCTCAAATGGAATCTGACAATGTCCTCATACTATGCTTAATACAAAGACTAGACCATGCTTGCGTTCATTCATTAAAATTTTATGACAGTGGACTGAAAAAATTGGCTGAGTTTCCCTCACTATTTGGGGATACCACCAGACCTGAGACGGCTTTGACAATACTACCTCCCCTAAACCAACTTAAGGGGAAGAACATCATGATCATATAGATGTGCTCCATACACCTTACTAGAAAGAAAAGTATGAAATCAAGTTCGCGAAGTCCATGAAATGGGTTGAATAAAAAGATTCAAAACTACAACATAAATACATTTGACGAAAGAAAATGATAAGCATAGGAAAGAAAAAATGAACATAATACAGATGAATTAAAAGATTACTAGATAATAGATCTTAATTGATAATCAGAAAATTATCCTTTGATTCTAGTACAATGATGTATATAATCATTCCTTTACTAAATTGATTTCTTGTAGGTGAAATGACTTAATCATATACTTAAATTTATATCTAAAATACCCATTTCATCCGTACATTCATTTTGTATGTATAATCATTCCTTTATTAAATTGATTTCTTGTAGGTGAAATGACTTATTTATATATTCAAATTTATATCTAAAATGCCCATTTCATCCACACATTCATTACTATAGTCTTAGCCACACTTAATGTTATATGATTTGTCTTGACAACCTAGAATCGTAACACCAAAAAGAACACTCATTATAGAAAGAACTCCCTCTGATGTCTCTAAGCCCTTATATCAAGCCATGCCATTAGAACACCAGAAAAGAGGCTCCATACCAAAAAGGCATAAGGCTCATCCCTGCCACCTCTAGATAGAATTTACTACTATCCATGCTAATCTCCTTATAGTTCCCTAAACATACCAAAACCATTCATACTAGTATACCATTAAAACAAACATAACCTAAAGGTCTACAAGCAAGGGATTACATAAAGAAGCAACATGGCATTTTGCTACAAATTGAAGTATAGGAGTATTGAGAAAAAGGATTGACTGGTAGTTGATACATCTAGACGAGGATGAGAAGGAAATTGAAATGCTTGTTACTTCATCCACTAGAGTACAGCCCATCCAACCCCTTCACCTGTTTCCAAGAGGTTCTTAGGTATGTGATGCTAGTTTAACTGTCAACATTGATAATGATCTGAATCATCTACCGAAGCCACAAACCTGCCACATACCCCTCTCGAGTTTACTCCTAATTGACCTTCATGTCTCTGACACTTTCTCGTCCTTGCCAATCAACGAGTCATTTGATCTCTCCTAACCTGTGGCTGTAACCATAAGGAAAATGCATCCTTTCACTTTACCTAGAGATTTGCAAGATCTTCCTACACTTATCGTGAACAAAGTGAAATAGATCAAAACCACAATCCATCAAATGTGGATTTCCTGGAGCTCCTAATCAAGGATCCAAAGCTGTAGGTTTTGAGCGAATCTTGTTCTTCCTCTTGATGACCACGGCAACTCGTAAAGAAAATCCTCCACGTGTCATGGCAAGCCTCCTCTAGAGGAAATTCATAAAGTTCATTTTGTACCAGTTCAAGCCATCAACAAAGTAGATGGAAGATTGGAATTTATACAAAACAAGCTTGGTGATCATGGAGCTTTATATCCTCTCCTAGGAGAATCTATC